>CAIGQV010018344.1:1464034-1477503 GCA_903798115.1 Danio jaintianensis | reverse complement strand
TATCTATCTATCTATCTATCTATCTATCTATCTATCTATCTATCTATTTATTTATTTATGTATTTGTTTGTTTGTTTGTTTGTTTGTTTGTTTGTTTGCTTGTAAATCAATTTTGGTTGTTGTTTTTTTTCTCATATTATTTGCTTTATATTTTATGCTTATTGTTATTGTCTGTTTATTTTTTGATCTATAGGAGGTTTTACAACAGGATATTTGTGTATATACATTCAATTAACCAATTTCAAATCCAATACTGGAATTAATCTAACAAAATAACTAACACCCCCAAAAATTGTAACAAAACAAAAAACAAAACAAAAAAGACACTATGAATTTGTGAGCAGCCCAAACAATTTATTATGATTTTTAAAAGCCTCTATTTTCACACTACAACAACAACACTGCCTTTTATTTGTGTTTTATATACATATAAAAATCATCAACCAAAATCATTGTGGGCAGAAGACCAATGTCTTTTCAAAATAATACACATTAGTGAGATATTAGTAAGTCATAGCCACAATTTTTTTGCACAAACAAATTATTTTTAATATTTTTATGTTTTGGAAAAACATGGCCACAATACATGATATTCATGTGGCTACATTTATTTGTCTTCATGTGTTGTAATTAGGCATGGGCCATTATAAGATTATAACAGTATGATAACCTTGGATAAAAATAATCACAGTTTCATGGTATTGTGATTACCGCTCTAAAATATATTCTTTTTAAATGTCTGGGTAAAAACCAAGAACTTTTTTCCGCTTTGAACACAATGCCTGCGTCCAAAATCGCATACTTCAATACTATATAGTATGCTAAAAACAGTATGCAAGCCGAGTAGTATGTCCGAATTCATAGAATTCAAAAAACCCAGTACTCAGAAGTACCCAGATAATCTACTACTTCCGGTGAGATTCTGAAGTGTGCATCCAATGGACGCTACGCTATCCCATTATGCAGCGTGAGAGAATTTATGATGGGAGTAAAGCAGGTTTGTCACGTGATGATGAAAAAATGGCATCCGTAGTACGTCTGAGTTCCATTCATACTACTCACATTCATACTGTATAGAACGTACTTTTCTATTGGTCGAGTAGTAAATTCAAATTCAAATGCAGTTCCTACTGAGTAGTAGGCGATTTCAGACACAGCCAATATATTTTATTTTGAGAAACATTTAAAATATTTTGGAAGAGTAAACATGTCAGGCGAAATAATTCAAATCATTGACTTCTGCTGTCTTCATTAGTTCCAAAGACACAAATTTCTTTACAATTTACAACGGCACTTTTCGATATATTTTCTGCTGGAAAAACTGTTGTCCTAAAAGACTAAAAAAAATTTTGAAAAGTAACAAATCTTACATATACCGTAGGAAGAGTATAACAGAAAATTTTGGCGGTTTTAAAACCTTGACTTTTCCAAACTGCGATATACCTTGAAAACGGTTATCATACCATGCCTAGTTCTAATCTCTATTAAGATATGCCAAACATGCCCATCTACAGCAGATGCGTGAGCTTCCACTTTGTAGAATATATAAGCTCCATTTAATTAACCGAAAACTGAAGAAATCACTGGAATCTGTGTGTGGAATAATAAGTGCTGAATATTTTAAAAATTTAACTCTGAAAACAAAAGCATATGGTGCTTTGGGATTTTGTGGGCACACTTTTAAAATGCAAGCTTCAGTTCCCTAAAAAGCACTCAGTGTAACTTTGTTAATGTATAAACAATACATAATGACCTGAAAATGTTGTTTTAAATACGATGAATACACAGAAAAGCATTCATCTGATTAACTGTGGGATTTTACTATATATTAATAAATTAACAAATAAATAAAGTATAAAATATTGCTGTTGAATTCATCATTCTGTTCTTAATGTTTATTTATTTATTTCCGCTCCCTTTATCTTTCTTTTTTTTCTTGCAAAAGTGAAACAAAAGGATTCTTCTTCCCATAGATTTTTTTTTTCTCTTCCTGAAGAATTCTGAGCAGGATTATGTGAGGAGAGAAAAAAGCAAGGTTGGGATTTGTGTTATAATCGGTCTGTGCTGATGAGGCTGGTTTCTTTGAGTGAGTTTAGTTTCTCCTCTGAGACGGAGGCTTCGGGGAATCTACTATTCACTGACTCCAGTACAGCACAGAGTTTCATAGTAAAACACTTTATTTTCTTCTAAAAGTATTTCCTTCTGTTTTCATCTAAATGCGTGCTTCTATTTAGATGAACTTCTAATTAGATTTTTTTTTTTCCATTAAATATCAGATGAAATGTCATGTATTTAAAGTCGTCATGAAATCAAAATGCTCTTATTTTTTTATATATGTCATATTGTAGTGGTTATTATGAATGAAAAAAGGACAATCTTAAAGTCTTCTTAAATTCGTCTTATTTTTATAGTAGTTTTTGTTATAAACTATGTATCTGTGCACTTCATTGTTTTGTAAAAATGTATTAGCCTTTATAATCTTTAATCAAAATCCATAACCTTCCCTCCCCCCCTCGAAAATACTTTTCTTCACATCTGGTCAAATGGAATGCCTTTAGGGTGGGACTATCAGTCCTGGAGGGTGGATCTATCCATCATTAAGGGCAGAGTTATCAGCCATTTAGGGTGGAGCTATCAGTCCTTTTGGGCAGGCATTAAGGGCGAAGCTATCAGTCCTTTTGAGCGGGGTTATCAGTCATTGAGGGCAGAGCTATCAGTCCTTTTGAGCGGGGTTCTCAGTCATGTAGGGTGGCGCTATCAGTCATATAGGGTGGGGCTATCAGTCATTGAGGGTGGCGCTATCAGTCCTTTAAGGCGGGGCTATCAGTCCTTTAGGGCGGGGCTATCAGTCCTTCAGGGCGGGGTTATCAGTCATTGACGGTGGCCCTATCAGTCATTTAAGGTGTGGCTGTCAGTCCTTTAGGGCCGGTTATCAGTCATTGAGGGTGGTGCTATCAGTCATGTAGGGTGGGGCTATCAGTCATTTAGGGCGGGGCTATCAGTCCTTAAGGGTGGGGCTATCAGTCATTTAGGGCGGAGCTATCAGTCCTTAAGGGCGGGGTTATCAGACATTGAGGGCGGAGCTATCAGTCCTTTTGAGCGGGGTTATCAGTCATTGAGTGCAGAGCTATCAGTCATTTAAGGCGGAGCTATCCGTCCTTTAGGGTGAGCCTATCAGTCTTTTAGGAAAGGGCTATCAGTCCTTCTGGGCGGGCTATCAATGCGTCCCTCCTTCAAATGACTTCTCTCCATTTCCTGTGATGTGCTATTGTGTGAGGGCATGGCTTTTGGGTCTGTATCGTTGTCTGTACCTCTCTTTGATTGCAAGGCAATAGTATAAATAAAAATAGGGTAATTTCTCATTCTTGTCATCATAAGGATCCTCAATAAATATTCGTATATGCGAGGGTTCTGGTGGACCAACATTCCACAGGCCACAATCAACAACTGGAGTGCGTTTCCCAAAACCATCATTAGCCAAATAATATTGCAAGTTCCTTCGTTACAGACATAGTTCAGTCATTCAGTGTTTTCCGAATGTATCGCTCAGACAAACATTTGCAAACAGCATCTCAATCTTGTGTGGTTGGATCTACTTTAGAGCTGTAGCTAAAAGCATAGTTCCCGTCTGTGTTCTATTCCAAGTTATCCCCCCCATCCCCTATTCCTTTCACACACTTCACCATTCACTTTGAATGATTTTAAAAGATTCAAGTTGTCTTGCTCACATTTTTATGTAATTTACTCTCAAAGTTATTTTTCTTTCAGTTTAGTTTAACGATCTTCAGAGTGACAATAGTGATGCTTTTTTTAATGCCCCCAGAAAACATCTATGCCATTTTGAATGTAAAGAAATGTGACATAACAAATTTTCGCTTCTAATTTCAATGATTTATTTCTGAAAATTGGGAATAAAACATATTATTAGTTATGGTAGTACATGCATACACATGGTTTTAATTTATATTTAAAACATGCATGTGTATTTCTGTTGTGTTTTGAGTATGTCATACATTTTTTAAGTAATTAAACATTGTTTTTTTTTTTTGTAAAATGTCATTTCTGAAACCAAATGCAATCTTATAGACAACAAATAAATAAATGTTTGTTTGTTTTTTGCATGTCATTGTATGGCCATATGATTTGTATATTATAAAGGCTACATGTCTGGTTTTATGTTTCATTTACAGTAGAAAATATATTTATATATAATTTATTTTGTGAAACAATTATATCAAGTTTTATTATATATTGTTAAATAGTTTTATTATATGGAAGTTTTGTGTCTTAACTAATGTGGTTCAGACTATGGATCTCTGACAGAGTTTGGGAAATCTTGCCACAACATTGTTTATTTCCTGAAAGATGCATCAATGTAGTTCAACCGTGAGTTACGCCGTTGTTTGGGAAACGCACACCCTCATCAATGTGTTGTGTTGCGGTTGGAAATGGTCCTTACACCAGATACTAACTGGTTTTCTATGGTATCTTTGACCTCTTTGACTTCAGCTCTTGAAAAATAAGACCAAAAATAAAAGTGTTGGGTTTATATTTTGTTGAGTGTATAATATTGTATTATACATTACAGTTATAGTTGTGGTGTAGACTCAGCTATTCTTTTACATTTAGCACTATTTGTTATTTATTGCATTTGGTGTGAACAGGCCTGAAATAGTCCACATTTGTTGCAGTGATGAGGTTCTGTATTCCACAACAGCAAAGCACAGCAAAACTAGCACTACACAAAATACACCATATATTTCAATTCTTCTGGTTTACCCCACACACCGGATGCATTTTCCCTCTCAAAGGATAAAGACAGAGATATTGTTCTCCTTTAAACGCAGTGTAGAGAACCAGAAGTCAGCAGATTGGGCCAGCAGACGCAGCACTGAAGTGATCCAGGCTCGTCTCGCAGCTAAATGCGCAGAGATCTTTATGTAATCCTCTTCGTATTAGCTCTTATGAGGAAAAACACACATCTAACGGCCATAAAGGACAGATATGATGATGATGGAACTGCAGACTCATGCTTTTTCTTGTGGTTTATGGGCTAATATACAAAAAAAGCTTGTCTTACCTGCGCATCAGCATGTTTCCACTGCAGCCGCCTATTGATTTCTCTTAATATTCATTTTCACAACAAAAACGGCTTCTGTAATGCAAGGAAAAAGTCAAATAGAAAGAGTACGAATTAAGTAAACAAGTAGCAAAAACCATTAAAACAAAGCATGAAACCTTTTTTGCTAATCATCTAAATTGCGGTCATATTACAAATCATTTTGCTTTATTTTTATGTATAAGAGCTGTGAAATAAGAATCGAGGGCTTCTTTTTTTGAATAGCTCTTGATGAACAAAAAAAAAATCAAATATAAAATATAAAAACAAAAACCAACACAATCTCACAGCAATTCTTTACTTTTTGATTTAGTGACTAATTCATATGAATTCATACAATCTCATTCGTACAGTTTAGTATGATTTGCTCATCCTCCAATGACGGTTGGGTTTAGAGGGACATCATAATTTCATATCTGCATATAAAACCAACATAGGCTCATTCTGAAAACGTAGCCCTATATACGTTTCTGGAGATCACGAATTATGTAGCCAGAGCTATGTATGGCTGCATTTCATCTTTAAAATGAACGGCGTCATAACGGTATGACGCCGTTCCTTTTCGCGCTTTCCAGCTGACTGCTTACCTCCGTATGGTCGGCTTTTCCGCTGTTACCAGTTTGTCCGGTAGCTCGACATGTACGTCAGCGGACTTGAGATGCAGAGCAGAGTTGATTGCGACAACGGGGTTCGAGTCCAGTGAAGAATGGTTCCAGAAAGCAGGTAAGACAAAAACAAAAGCTAAAAAATAAAATAAACAAGTAAATAACAGGGTGAGAATGTGGTAAAATCTGAAAATGTGGTAAAAATCATGGGGCTTTTCTTTTTTTTTTTTCTGGATTGCTTTTGAAAACACTGCGGTTGTTTAGGGAAGTGGGTGGGCGCTGGTTTTAAAACACTATTGGTTGGGTTTAGGGAAGGAGGAGGGTGGGTCAGTTGATCGGTCAGTCAGTCAGTCAGTACAGTCAGTCGACAGCAGCCTCTGGTGGATTTACGTGAGAACAGCAGGCGCGAATAGCACTGGCAAGAGAAATTATATAAATGTATATATTATATTTAGATTATATATAATATGGGTGCAAAATAATATTCCATTAACAGTAATGTATATAATGTATATATTTTTTATAAATAAATACTGACTAATTATATTTATAAATGTTATATAAATATATAGCTTTTACATTTTAAAAGATTTTTTAAAGATATGATTTTTAAAATATTTATATTGAATATGTATTATATAATTATAATATTTATTCATTTTTTAAATGAATACAAAATGAAATAAATATTGACTAATATATATATTAACATTTTAAAAGATTTAAAACATACATGCTAAAAATGGGTAAAACCTATAGTAGTTGTTTGAAGAATGATGATAAAGTAATGAAATATTTATAATGGCAGTGAATTTATATTTTGTAGCTGCACTGTCATTCTTAAACAGAGTCAAACTAAACAGTTTGATATGCCATATAAGTCTGGAACCTTCTTTTCACATAAATACCAGCAGAGATATTTTAAGATGAATGCATGAGGTAAACCTGACATGTCATTGCATCAAAATGTCACTCAAAAACACCGTGACACGTTTCTGTCGACAACTTTTATTCAAGTATATTTATAAATAGTCTTTGGAGAATTGCGTGGCTCTGATCCGCATTAAAATGACACGCAGAGACCGCTTTTCCTCTTTCCTCCGTTGTCTAAACTCACTGTATCCTCTCTCGTGTTTCTCCCGCAGGCGCTTGGCTTTCAGCTGCGTTCTGAAGACAACAGGCTCTCGTGTGAAGACTAAAGAAGAGCGAGCGTCACTTTAAAAGGTGAGAAGAAAATCCTGCTGTCAAAACACAGGTTTGTTGTGTGCGAGGGAAGAGTGCTTTACTGTGGCCCAAAGAGACGACGGGAGGTTTTTACTATAGGAGATTCTTACTACTTCTGCAGAACGTGTGAATGCTGTTACTTCTGCACAGCTCTGTCACTGTTAAAGTACAAATAAAATCAAAACTAGCCATATTGATTTTGTTAGCTCACATTGCTCGTTTTGTGGTGAACAAGTCATCTGCGCATGTCATTAAGGGAAAAAAAATAGTTTGCCCTTAACTTTATTATTAAACCACTGATAACGCCCATTCAATCGACTGATAACATTCGAAGCGGGTGTTCTAGACAAGTAAAAAATTGTCTTGTTTTCAGAAATAAATAAATCAAAATTAAGTGAGATGTTTCTTAAAACAAGCAAAATAATCTGTCAATGGCGTGAGCAAAATAAACTTGTTTATCGCTTTTTAATACGTTTGTAGATTGGTAAATTATTTTGCTTGTTTTAAGGAAAAACTCACTTCATTTTGACACTATTTTTGAACACAAGACAATATTTTTACTTGTCTAGAAAATGCTTTTTGATATAAGAATTTTTACATAGTTGGATGAGAAAGAAGACAAAAACTCTTTTTTTTCAGTGTTTACCTACTTACACACACACTCGTGTTTGACAGGTGTTATTGTCCAGAGATGGAGTTTGTCTGTCTGTTAGCGGCTCTGCAATCATACGTCGTGTGTTATCAGGAGATGTCTAAACCCTGCACCGTATTTCTCATTGTCTCCGGGCAAGAGGTTAACCCTGCTTATTAATTCATCACTCTGGAGGGGATGTTTGCGCTTCTGCCCTTCGCCTGTTGCTTTTAAAGGATAAAGTGGCATTAGTGAGGGCAGAGATGGCTATCAGCATTCTGTGTGTTTGTGTGTGAAGAAAAGGAAAGAGGACGCAGAGCTTCTGCATGGAAGATGCAGTTAAATAATAATTAGCTACATAACAATGATCAATATTGGAGAGTTAAAGTGTGTGTGCATCTTAATTGGATACTGGTGCTATCTGCATATAAAATAAAAACGTACATCTTGTTACAGCAGGCAGAGCAAGGAATTTTTCACAGTATTTCCTATATTTTTTCTTCTGGAGAAAGTCTTATTTGTTTTATTTCGGCTAGAATAAAAGCAGTTTTTAATTTTTTTTAATTTTCGATTGTCTACAGAACAAACCATCGTTATACAATGATTTGCCTAATTACCCTAACCCTTTAACTTGCAACGGCCCGTATACGGGCCGTCTGGGCGTGGCTAAAGAATTGATTACCTTTGTTTATTACAAATATTCAACTATTTATCAAAAAACAAGGCATCATTTGAAAGCTATGACACTCTAGTTTCATGTTCTAAACTTGTTTTTTTAATCTGTGCACCAGAGAGGAAAGGGTTAAATCAAATCCTGAAAGACCGGACATTTAAACATGCACAAAATGCACGGTAATGCTTTCGTTTATCGCCTGTAGTTTTGATCAGCGGGAACGATTCCAAGAAACAGCAGCATGCAGATAAGTGTAGGAGTCTAGTATTCAAAATGCATCCTAGTTTTTCATCCAAAACAAAGAAAGAATTAGGAAAAAAACAAAAGATACTTTCGAGCCATTTAGGCTCCGATAATGCATGATGTCTATTTTAAATGAAATATGGATTATACGCCGCATGCCAGTGATAAAAAGCCCTGCTATTCTCATAGGTTACAAAATCATCTTTTTCCTTCAATCACAGGCCCTGTTACAAGTCAAAAAGGACACCAGCTCCTGACTGGATCAGCGAGCTGTCAATCTTCGCACCTCGTGTTTACGCTGAATAATACCGGCCAATGCCTAGCCAGCAAAGTTTTGATAAATGGATGAAGTAGCCAATCAACTGACCTTTACACTGATATACAGTTTACGTAGTTTGCTCATACAGTTTTGGATATAATCCTTGCGCATTTTTCGTGCGTTTCCGCCATTGCGCGCGTAGCGAAAGTACTATGGCGAAGTCTTATCTAGCGACCTCGCGATCAGCGCATGGATCGGTCTCCAAAGTTCACCTCTGAGCCTCTCTATCAAGTAAAGTCGACATCAGAACATTTTTGTGGTCTTCATACTGTCTTGGAGGATGAAAAGCGATGAATGGACGCGGAAACACGGATCGAACAGCCTGGAATAGTCGCTAATCGAGCCATGGATCCAGACGCTTTGTTTACATACGCCGTCCACGTTCAGATCGGTAAGTTTCAACATCATTCTCTTGAATGCTTGCATATTTTATCACGTATTTGACATTTGTTGTTTAATGTTAGCTGTTTTGATTATTTGATCATCGTTTGTGATGATGGCAGAGGTAAACAATGCGCGCACGCGTGTGTGAATCTATAGAGATCGCTGATCTGTTATAGCGAGCATATGCATACTATATCAGTGATGCAGACAAAATTAAATTCAGGAGGGCTAATAATTCTGACTTCAACTGTGTGAATATATTGCTGTTTAAGCAGTGTTCCTTCTTTTGCAAAAGCAATTACGCAAGCGAACGTAAACCCTTTACAGTTTCAAATGATGATGGCTTATCTGTATCTGACTCTTATCTCTATGACCATTTACTTTCAAGTACATTTTCATGATCTAATGTTTCACGTAATGTCTACGTATATGTGGTAAATAATAAGAAAAGCAATGCACGTTCAAATTTATTACAGAATATAAAAAAAAGGCAATAATCTATTTAGTTTAAATTTATTTTTATTTCTATGTAAAATTTATTTTAAAAATGCTTACACAGCACTAATAATGTAAAAGCATATGTTTGGCCAAGGATAGAAAAGACGTAAAGACAGCTGACCTATATTCAAGTACAGATATTCATTCATTCATTCATTCATTTTCCTTTGGCTTAGTCCCTTTATTCATCATTGGTCGCCACAGCGGAATGAACCGCCAACTTATCCAGCATATGTTTTACACAGCAGATGCCCTTCCAGCTGCAACCCAGTACTGGGAAACATCTATACACACTTATACACTACAGCCGATTTAGTTAATAGCGCATGTGTTTGGACTGTGGGGGAAACCGGAGCACCCGGAGGAAACCCACGCCAACACGGGGAGAACATGCAAACTCTACCTATAGATGCCAACTGACCCAGCTGGGAATCGAACCAGCGACCTTCTTGCTGTAAGGCGACAGCGCTAACCACTGAGCCACTGTGTTGCCCCATTACAGATATTTGTTAAACTAATGTCCATGACTTTTACAAAACTTTGTGGGTTTTTCTGTTTTTTCAAAACTTTTCCAGGCCTGGAAAATGCCATGTCTAAATTCCGTGACTTACTTTTCCAGGTTTTCCATGACCATATGAACCCTATATTAAGCTTTTGTGTAGTGTATAACTCTTAATAAAAAATAAAAAAGACATCTATGGCTGGTCACATTTGCATTTAAAGAGATGTGCAAACTGATTATAAAAGTTATTCTTTTTTTATTATTATTATTAAAGCAAGGGATAATAAATGATCCATGAGGTATTTTCACCTGAAACTTCACAGACCCATTCTGAGTGCACCTGAGACTATTATTTCATCTTGTAAAAAGAGCATAACTTGACCTATTTAAGAACAAATGAAACACGGGAGACTCTTCTCCTTTGTTACTTCACTACTGACATTTTTTTAATGTCATAAAAAAAATTCTGTCTTGATAGCAACAGAAATGTGTCCTAAAATGAAGCAACCTGCAAAAGAGTCTCTCAGGTGACTTTTGAGTAAAAAAGACGAGGGTCATCTGAGGTGAGGGACAAATTTAGTTTTAGGGTGTGAGTCTGCTGACCATCACAGTCACCAGCCGCTCTGTGGGGAAATAAACCACTGCTGCTATAACCTTTACTGTGACAGACCAGAGCGCAGGAATTCTGCTCCTCCCACACACACACCATCTGTCTTTCACTATTTGCTTTCTCTTGTTCATTAGCATAAAAGAGTCACTTTACTGGGTTTTATATAATATTCGCATAGAACGAGCAATTTCTCATTTTGTGTTTGGCCGTTTTATAGATGCGTGTGTGATTTATATAGGTCACTCTAAAAACATAAAAAGTTCTGGATTTAGTTCAGATTTCTCTCTCTCTCTCTCTCAAAGAACTTTGGGTGTTTAGATTTTAGTTTGTTCATTTTAAAAAGTAAATACTTAACAGTAGAAGTCATGAACATAGAAGTCATGTATGAATACATATATACACAAAATGGATGAAGACAGAAATGACAGTAGATGAAGGTAATTAAGTTTTTTTTAGGGATGTCCCGATCAGGTTTTTTTGCCCTAGAGTCCGAGTGCGAGTCATTTGATTTTGAGTATCTGCCGATACCGAAACCCGATCCGATACTTCTATAATACATAAAAAAGAATAGAGAAAAGCGAAGAAACAGATCCAGGATGTTCCTTATTTTTTATTTAATTCACCTTATTTTACCATTCAACAACTCTGTTAACAAACAGAGCACTTCTGTGAGGTAGCTTGAACAATCAAGTAATAAATAACATAGATTTACTTTGCACAATACAAATAACACAGATTTTAATATGAATTTCAGCAAATAAACACCCTTAATGTGTTAATGCATTTATTAAGATTTTCATTGTGAATGTTTACTTTCACCATCTCATTTAAGGAAACTCCTGAGATAAATAAGTTATATCTCTGAAACAGGTATAAAATGTTGCACTTCCCACCTGCTTTTTTCAGAATCAGCCGCAATGACTTTTGGAACTTCTGCAATTCTGCATCGACACATCCTCGATATCAAGAACGCATCTGGGAACTTTCATGCGTCCTCAGTTCTTGCAGTACTTAACTTGCGGTTTTAGAACTGAACTTTGGCGGTTGATGATGACGTTACATGAGAACACAAGGAGGCAAGATCGCTGAAGAACGCATATTGAGAAGCAGCCATACTCGTGTTTTCCGCTTCAAGCTGCTTCCGTGTTCTACTTTGCCGGCTTTGCCGGAAGTCAAGAAAGAGGTCTAACTCTGTGCCACCCCAAAACTATAGATGTATTAAAAAATAATGAAAAAAAAAAAAAATATATATATATATATATATATATGTATGTACACAAATATATTCGAGTCCTGATCGGGAGGTAACATCCGATTCCAATCGAGTCTGAAACGACGTGATGGGGCCCGATTTCCGATCAAGTGATCAGATCTGGACATCGCTAGTTTTTTTTATATGATTATAAAAGTCAAATCACATTTATGTATACTGTCCACTCCAATACATAATGTTTCAAAGCATCTAAAAAGAAATAAGCATGTTTATCTAATACATTTCTTCAGTATTAACCATACGCATGTCTATGGAAGACTCATTAGTACGATTCATTATTGAGCTCAAGTCTGTTTAATGTTGATTCAGTTCAGTTCAATAAAAAAGTGTTGCAGTTCAGTTGTGAAACAAAACCAGTTTGGCTGTAAAGCAGCTCTACAGACAACACATTCTCACTCTGACTCATCACATATTCGGTCAGGACCCCTTCTCAATACTTTTTTTTTTACATTCGTGGTACCCCTCCGGCATCATTTTAAGGCCATTGCTTTAAATAAGAAACCTTTGGCATCAATATGCTGACCCAAAAGGAATTGACAATTATGATAGATTACATTTTGGGTAATATTTTTGCTGTTATTGGGGTATGAGATTTTCAAAAGTAAACAGTCAAAGCGGGCGTCACGGTGGCGCAGTGGGAAGCACGATCGCCTCACAGCAAGCAGGTCACTGGTTCGAGCCTCGGCTGGGTCAGTTGGCATTTCTGTGTGGAGTTTGCATGTTCTCCCCGTATTCAAGCGGGTTTCATCCAGGTGCTCCGGTTTCCCCCACCAGTCCAAAGACATGCGCTATAGGTGAATTGGGTAAGCTAAATTGTTCGTAGTGTATGTGTGTGAATGAGTGTGTATGGATGTTTCCCAGTGATGGGTTGCAGCTGGAAGGGCATCCGCTGCGTAAAACATATGCTGGATAAGTTGGCAGTTCATTCATCTCTATTCATTGTCAAATACTATTAGCTCCATCTTTGTCTTATGACCGGTCACTTCAAGTGGTATTGGCTCCCTCTTTGTCTTGTGACTGATTGCTTCAAATACTATTGGCTCCCTCTTTGTCTCATAACCAATCGCTTCAAATACTATTGGCTCCCTCTTTATCTCGCGACCAATTGCTTCAAATACTATTGGCTCCCTCTTTATCTTGTGACCGATCACTTCAAATACTATTGGCTCTCACTTTATCTCATGACCAATTGCTAAAAATACTATTGGCTCCCTCTTTTTCTCATGACCGATCACTTCAAATACTATTGGCTCCCTCTTTGTCTCGTGACCAATCACTTCAATTGCCATTGGCTCCCTTTTTGTCTTGTGACCAGGCACTTCAAATGCTATTTGATAAAAATTTGTCTCGTGACCGATCACTTCAAATGCTATTGGCTCCCTCTTTGT
>CAIGQV010018344.1:1442863-1464024 GCA_903798115.1 Danio jaintianensis | reverse complement strand
GACCAATCACTTCAATTGCTATTGGCTCCCTCTTTGTCTTGTGACCAGGCACTTCAAATGCTATTTGATAAACCTTTGTCCCGTGACTGATCGTTTCAAATACTGTTTGATAAAACTTTGTCTCATGACCAATCGCTTCAAACACTACTGGCTCCATCTTTGTCACATCACATGTGCTGGTGCATCTTTTTAAATCTGAGGATATCGTTTCCAGCTATTAAAACCTCATAAATTGCTCTGTTCTTCGAATAAAGACATTGTAGGGCTTCAGAGGACTTGGAAATCAGCACAACTTGTTTTTGTACTGCTTTTATTTGTTTTTTTGCAATAAATACACATGACTCCACTTTTATTTGCCTGCTACTTATTTATGTTGTTGAGAAGTGGGTAGGCATGGAGTTAGGTGCTCCAAAACATTTCTGAAAGTGTGCATGTTTATAAAAAGATTTGTATTTTACAATAAAAATGCGAAACGTTTAATGGGACAAATAATTTCCCAAACGTGAAGCGAATGGGTTCTGACCATAGACTGTAAAAGATATGGACGTAGTATCTGTGACGTCACCCATAGGTTTCTGAAGAGCGCAAATTAAGTTACAAGTGGGTGTGGCCAATCGGCACCATTTTGTTTGCACGTCATCACTCCAACCGGGGGTAACCAACTAAGGGCAAAGAGGTGGAGCTACAGATTCCTGCTAGCATTTTGCTTAGACGGGCTTTTTTTTGGGAGAAACACCTAATACTTCATTACCTGCGACTCGTTTGTGTTCTGACCAAAAGTGCTTGGTTGTACACTATATCAATAAAGTATTTAGTCTTCTAAAAACACTGTTGTAATACACTGAGCCACTAAACATTGCTCTTATGACGTTTTTCTAAAGGGGAAACCGCGAATTACTTCCAAATACTTCAAATATAGTCTGTGTTAGTAAAGGCAAGGCTATTTATGAAATCCAGGCAGAACACTGTATGACGTTTCAGATGACTACAGCTAATCAATCTGTCAGATTCTGGAGTGCATTGAAGTTCTAAAGAAAAGTATAAATGATCAATTATATTAAATAAAATAAATACATTTATAGATATGGTAGAAAAAAGTATATAATTTCACTCACCTGGGAAATGGAGGCCACGTGAATGGTTTGTGAGCACAATTAAGTGCACAGCATGCCATATTATCTGATAATTGTAAGAAATAATTCCAAAAATCAATGGGGTATATGCACACAGACTTTTAAATTCAGTCCGCCAGCCTCAGGGCTTTCGGTTAATTGTCATCCCATACAAAATCGCTGATAAGATCTGATTTCTTTAAAAAACAGCGATCTTCACTGCCTGGCTGAGATACGATATAAAGTGGGTCTCAGACCAAACAAGAAGCACTGCATTGAATTATATTTTTTTGCGCCATGTCTTTAAAATATGGAAATTAATTTTACCCCAGTATTTTCAATGGAATTTCTGCACTAGTCTGCCGCTAATGACGGCGCCTGCGTTTAAACCATCTTTCATCTCTTTTTACGCTTTAACAACCGAATGGATGCTTAAGTCTATTTAACTGATTATATTTGAATTACATTACAACATCGATGCTGTAAAAGAAACCTTATGAAATTGAAAATAGTCACATTAAGCTTTCACCGGAAGTTCATCACTGGCTGAAAAACACTAGCTGTGCATATAGTGGCCACGCCCTTAATTATGCAGACTTAATATAACTTAATATAAACGAAACGGATGAGTTATAAAAAAATTCACCCCCCTCACAGTTGTCATGAAGGGTAATATTAGCTATATGAAACAAAATCGTTCTTTGTACCAGGATGTAAACACCTTTTTTTCTGCTGTAACTTTGGCCATTTTAACATTGGGCTCAATAGAAATGTGCTCTATTATGGAGCCAGGACTAGCGAAAGTTCGATGAATTGCAGTTTCAGTTACTTCCGTATTAGCTTCACGAGGGAGTGCGAGAGGTTGCCGCTTGGTTCTGACCAAACGTCAATATGTGGAGTGAGAACAGCGCCATTATTCAGCTCAAATTATATTGCATAGCAACTAGTGCAGTCATAAATGTAATATTCTGTGAATGCCATCTTTTAAAACCTAGTTGTATAATCTCAAAACAAATGTAAAAGTTCAACATTCTGTTATAGTAACGAATCATTTTCATGAGTCGTGCACGTTTATGACCTACAAAATATGTTAATGTGAATAGATGCATTGTTAAAACTGTGCCACAATAAACAAAACGCAGATTATATTGACGTCTAACAGGCACAAAGCACAAAAAAACTGAAAGAAAATCTGTCTGCTCACTGGAGTTTCAGCTTTAAATGAAGAGGCCCATCAAGTTGTCACGTCAAGAGAAAATCCATTCTTTAATAAAACCGCACGTCTCAATCCATAGCTCTCAGAGACAGGAGGACGCTCACTGAGGCACAGGTGACTTCTTCAAAATCACACTCTTTTGACAAGTGGCTGTGACTTCCATTTTAAGTAGGAACTAAAAAAGCTTTGTCTAGTGTTGTGTTGATGCTCTTCCATTCTGTTGGACGTGGGATATCATCCATATAGATGCTCAGAACATGTGCACGAAATGTCAACAAAGCCTGGTTTGATTGGCCAAACAAAGATGTTGGTTTGTTCGGTTATCATCAGGGAAGGTCTTTTGGGATGTGCCTAAATCACTCTGCACAAATGTTTGCTAAATAGATGCTGTGCACTAGAAACAGAGGTATTTTAAAATGACCAAAACAACATTTCAGATGTTTACAATGTGCTCTGTCCGCTGGCTTGTCCATTAATGCTGTCCCATGCACCTATTTTTATTGTCACATGATATGTTAAAACGAAATGACATTATTTTTTGTGCAATTTCAAAATTTATGCGTATCTTTCTGTTTCCGTTGTAAATAGGTGGATGGAAACATAGCTATTGAAATCCATAGTATTTTTTTCTACAGGTTATTATTATGCTTCGAAATATATCCGCAACTTGGATAAATCTCATTTCCACTGGCTTTATGGTATATTGCACTTCTCAATGTAGGAAGTTGAGTCCAAAATCCAACTCTGAGTTCCAAGAATGAAAACAATGCTGATTTCACTGATAGATTACATTTAGCCATTTTCTAAATCAGCCTCCTTCTTTTTTTCCCCTATACAATCTTTTATCTATATTATTGTAGCGCTCGTGTCTTGTGTTGCAATAGTCCAGACTGTTTCTTCCTGTTTTCTCAGTTGAGTCCTTCTGCAATCTTTATCTCTTTGCAGTGGCATAACAGGCAAGCCAAATGGCCACGTGAAACATAAGACTGTAAACATCTGATGCTCTGATAAGGAGCTGAATAGCGCAGGAGACTCTCCTGAGAGAAGCCGTAAGAAGATCCTCTCGTCAAAACGACCACCCATCTAGAGAAAGACCCGGTGCGTTCACTCATCCCATCATTATGCAATCCTCATTGCTTTGTTCTCGATTCTATTCTATTCTTATCATTGCGTTTGTCCATAGCACTTGTTATTTTACAGTGTAAACACCAAGCGAGTCGCACTGTTTTGGTGGCTGCAGGATTGCGTGTTTCATGGGCAATAGATCACTGCACATCGGGCTTAAATGAATCCTGATGGAAATGTCTCGACTGTTTTAGTTCTCGAGCTGAAAAAAGTGATCACACGGCCCAGCTGCTAGATGAGACGGTTATAAAAAAGAAAACCTAAATAAAACTGACACTGCAGCACCACCAGATGTTAAGCGACGGTACAGCATTAATGGAACAGATCACAAACTGGCCATCCTTGAAGACATCAAAAAGCCATTTTTCATTTTCATCAGGTGGGTAGGCTAGGTTTAGCTTATTAGGCTTAAATTACTTTAAAATAATAGTGTGTGCACATTAATTTTATCATGATAAATATTACATGTACGAATAAAGATTACTACTACAATAATTTACAGCTTGTATTTTCCTCTTCTAGCTTGTGTTTTTCTAAATGTTGTCTGAAGCTCTGTATTACAAGCATGTCTTCTGATTATCTACCTCTTTTTATTAAAAGCTGCTTTGTATAATAGGAATAAATGTACATGTTTTTATATAGTAATAACTCATAATGATTTTAAAAATGCCACTATTGTTGTCACAGTGTTTTCAAGAGATTTTAGACTAGAATATAGTTGCTCAGACTTCAAATATTTGTTCAGTTATAAAAAAAAATTGTGCCTATTTCAAAATTAATTTCAACAAATTTGAGATTTGAGCTCAGTCAGTGACTCTGAACTTGTCGAAATCACCAAGGCTATCTCATGGCAATTCGTAACTTTTTGATTTAGTGGCTAATTCGTATGATCTCATTCGTACAATTTAGTACGATTTACTTATCTGTACAACAAGCACTGCCTTCTTGTGGATGCATATCTAAAACGTACAACAAAACAGCGCCCTCTAGGGGATTTGTCATCTAAAAGGTGCAACAAAACCTACCTGGAGCAACTTATTTTACAATTCAAAAGTAGGGCAAGTAAGTAATTTTGCCTTCAAGTGTACATTATTATCTGACTCGGGTTCGACTGATATGGTCAAATTGACGCCATAGTTATTGTCGCAATTGATTGCAATTGTAATTGTTGAGGACCGGCGAAGCTTCTGGAGCATTAATTCAGATATGGCGATGCATGTTTGATTTCCAATATCTACGATAAGTGGTCCACCAATCCCAACAACTGACTAGGCTCACATCTGACCAATCAGAGCAGAGTATGCAGTTGGAGAGGAGGGGCTTTGAAAGAAGAAATCTTCAAACTAAATGGTAGACGATCTTTTGCGGCACGGTGGCTCAGTGGTTAGCACTGTCGCCTCACAGCAAGAAAGTCACTGGTTCGAGTCCCGGCTGGGCCAGTTGGTATTTCTGTGTTGAGTTTGCATGTTCTCCCCGTGTTGGCGTGGGTGCTCCGGTTTCCCGGATTTTTTATAGGTGAATTGGATGACCTAAATTGGCCGTAGTTTATGAGTATGTGTGTGAATGGGAGAATGTATGGGTGTTTCCCAGTACTGGGTTGCAGCTGGAAGGGCATCCGCTGCATAAAACATATGCCGGAATAGTTGGTGGTTCATTCCGCTGTGGCGACTCCTGATAAATAAGGGACTAAGCCAAAGAAAAACAAATGAATGATTGAAAAAAAGTAGGCTGAGGCATTTTTTTTATGAAGCACCCCAAAATTCATATGAATTGCAGATTGAGAGGCAAATAATGATGTATTTAATTGGCTAGAATGCTTATCACTGTAGTCTTATTCATTTCTAAAGAGTCTTAAGTTGGATGTCAATCAATAAAAATGAAACAACTCAAGTCCAGTTTTAGCATGAAACTGAATTTAAAGGACAGCATGACATGGCCTTTTGCAGTCAGTTTGAATGCTGCAGAGCTCAGACTGGAAAATAAACACGTCTATCAGCTTTTAAAAGAGACAAGAAAATGATTCTCATAATATTTTTTTTGTCATTGACGTTAGAGGCCGTCAAATCAAACTCAGTCTTTTTTTTTTACACTCAAGCTTAACAAATTAGACAGATGTCGTGATGGACAGGTTGTGTGACATGCCCTCATTTTCAAAACTACACAAAACATCAGCCACTAACACGAGATGTTATGGTGAGGAGTCACGACAAGTCAGTATTACTAAACTCAGCCTAGAAGGCATGTTTCTCCTTTAATCTTGGGTTCAGAGTCTCTCTCTCTCTTATTTTTCCTTCTCTCCGTCTGTCACTGATGAATGGATTACGTCTCATTTTCGGCTGGGTGGTCATGATTGAGTCCATCACGGTTGTGAATGTGTGTGATTTATAGTCCTTCTGTGTGATATGAGCGACAATAGAAAGGACACAGAACAACAAGATTGTGTCGAACACTGAAGCCGCTTTCATATGAAGCCTCGCTGTGTCTTCACGTTCCAATAGAATGTGAATCAAATCAATTTTACAAGTTTCCTCCATCACAAATATCTGTTTTTTATTTATTTCAAAAAGCACCTTTCGAGCGCCCAAGGACACTTCACTATGAACGATAGGAAACAACTGGAACGCAAATAAAAATGAAAACCTAACAAAGAGACAGAATACATGAATACATTTGCAATACACGTTTCGTGTTCAAGCAAAACATACGAAAAGACAGAAGTAGGACAACCCTTTAGTGATAAGTGTGACTTTTTTTAGCTTTGAAGCAATGATTTATGTAAAAAGGTAAAAAACTGTGAACTGTGCACCCTTGTGCACTGTTCAAATGTACTACTCTTTTGTTATGTTAGAAATGAAAACATGCACTGAATTAAACTGCTGTAAAAATGCATCAGATAAAGATTTTCATTTTTTTTTGCATACATCTGTTAATCAAGTCCTGATCAAAACTGCTAAATTGTTTAGAAAATTTACAGGATTTTAACTCTTTAATTGCCAAGTGGGCAGCATGGTGGTGCACTGGTTCGAGCCCCGGCTGGGTCAGTTGGCATTTCTGTGTGGAGTTTGCATGTTCTCCCCGTGTTGGCGTGGGTTTCCTCGGGGTACTACGGTTTTCCCCACAAGTCCAAAAACATGTGGTATAGGTGAATTGGGTAGGCTAAATTGTCCGTAGTGTGTGGATGTTTCCCAGTGATGGGTTGCAGCTGGAAGGGCATCCGCTGCGTAAAACATATGCTGGATAAGTTGGTGGTTCATTCCACTGTGGCGACCCCAGATTAATAAAGGGACTAAGCCGAAAAGAAAATGAATGAATGAATAATTGCCAAGTTCACAAATTATGTCACTGATTTGGTAAAGCATCCATTCATTCATTTTCATTTCAGCTTAGTCCCTTTATTAATCAGAGGTTGCCACAGCAGAATGAACCGCCAACTTATCCAGCATATGTTTTACGCAGTGGATGCACTTCCAGCTGCAACCCATCACTGGGAAACACCCATACACTCCCATTCACACACATACACTACGGACAGTTTATCCAACCCAATTCACCTATACCACATGTTTTGGACTTGTGGGGGAAACCAGAGCACCTGGAGGAAACCCACGCCAACACGGGGAGAACATGCAAACCACACAGGAATGTCAACTGACCCAGCCGAGGCTCGAACCAGCGACCTTCTTGCTGTGAGGTGACAGTGCTACCCACTACGCCACCACACCGCCCGATTTGGTATAACAAAACACACGAAACGATGTATTTTCAATAAAAAAAAGGAATTGTGGACTGGATTTTATTTTACCTTCTATCACAGTCTTAACATTGGCTTTGATGCATTGTTAGATTTTAATTTTTTCTCCCTAATTTACTGTTGTTGGCTGTTTTTGCCTCATTGACTTCCATTATAACCACATTTGATGGTGCATAAATACAGTCTTTGTTTTTATTTACTTTCCAGAGTTCTCTAACAAACGCGGAATGAATTTATGGCAATCAGAAAGTAAAAAATAGAATAAATATGCCAATAACTGAGTAATATGAGTGTTTTCAATTGAGCTAAAAGAAAGGGAACAATGAGAACACTAAGGGAAGACAATTTAATTCATACTGTAAATTGGTTCTTAATGGAGAGCAGGACAGTTTGTTCAAAAACACATGGAACTAAATGCTGTTTCTTTTCCATTTTTTATAGAAAACACACTGTCCATAAATATTTTTTTATTCTTTTTTTAATTTTTAAAAGAGTACAGTGAGCTGGTCATTATTTTAAACAATCTGCACTGAGGTCATTCAGATGAATGTAAAAATTGAGGCAAAGCTCCAAAAGAGGAAGAGAAAAAAAATGTGTCTTCCACAAAGACGTTTATGTCAGTAACCAGTCAAGAATAATAAAGTGCAATCTTTAGGTATGTTTCTGAGACATACCTAAAAGAAAAAATGAGGACAAAAATGAAAAAATGGCATGACAAAAAGTCATAACAAATGCTTTCATGTTACTTTAACTCATTTTAATAAAGATTATAAGGTTTCAACTAGATTCTCTGAGTTATGCGAAGCTTAACTTAATATTTTTAGTCAGTTTGATTTGATGTAAGTTAAGATAAATACAAATGTTTATTTGATTTAACTAAAAAGAATTTGTTGTTTTTAAGGGTATGAGTATGCATTTTGATCTGCACTTTGAGTATGATCTTCTGGGGTATCCACACACAACCATCTCTTGGATTTAGAGAGAATGTTCTAAGGCCTTTCCACATGGCAGCGATCATGTTTTATCTTTCTGTATTAAAAAAAAAATATTCACACTCATACATGAATCATTTAAAAAAAAATGACTGCATCCAGATGAAAATGGGAAAACTGGTTAAAGTGGTGTAATGTGTGTGCTGCACCTATATGTAGTGCTGTAAACAAACACAAACAGAGCAGCAGGATTTTTATAGTCATTTATTAATTTGTTTTATTAACCTCAGCTAATGAGACTGGTGGACACAATGTTTACAGCACAAGTCTTGGTTCTTGATTCTGCCATCTCGTGTACTGGAGTATTTCTGATTTTCATTTAGGGTGCTTTTACACTAGCACTTTTGGTCCGCACCTGGCTTCGTTTGACATCAGAGTATGGTACGTTTAGCTAGTGTGAACACTGTGTTCGGGTGCACACCTGTGAACCATACCCGAGTCCGCCTGAAAAGAGGTGGTCTGGTACGATTCACTTCTGATATGAATGCAATTCTACCAAATAACAGAAGTGAACAGCCAACTGTACAACAAACTTTAGTCTTCATAACGTTCATTTGTGTGTGTATGTCTGTGAATCACCTACCTTGGTGACAAGCGGGACTGACCCAGTGCAAACAGTGATTATGTCTGCTTGTCTCCACCAAAAACTTAATTGGTTGATGTTCTGAATGTTTTTAATATTGTTTTTGCGGCAGATAGATGCAAGTTGCTCTCTGTATTTTGGTTTTGGTAACAAAACCAAAAGATTCAGTAAAAGCAGAAGGAACGTGATATGCGTATGTCTCCATTTTGGTGCTTTGCTTTCATGGCCGTCATCTAGCAACAGCTGTACACAAACAGCAGCTTGATGACGTAAGCTTACAGGGGTTCAGAAGGAAAAAAGACGATGTGAACACCAACCAGCTAAAAAGGTGGTAAGGGTGGACAATCAAACTTGGGTTCGGTCCAAGCAATTGAACCAAGTGTAAAAGCACCCTAAGTGCCATCTAACATCAGGGTGTGATTTTGCACATCCAATCTGCTCATCGCCAGTGAATTGGGTATGAATACTGAAAAACTAATCAAAAATGCTCCTGGGGCTCAAATATGTCTGGAACTTCTTTAGCTGTGCATCAGAATCAAACCTTCAACAGCACTGTAGTATCAATATAAATATGCAGCGTGGCGCATGATGAGGTCATACAACTGTATATCGAGGAATAATGCCTATTGTTGCACTTACTACTTTGAAAAGTAGTTGCCAGTAAATGCTGTATAGTATAAGCACTGCACTTCTATACAGACCCTAAAACCTGTTCTGAAATCATGAACAGTGCCTATAGACTGTAATAACCATTATGCGTATTGAGACCAAAAATTCCCTCAAGTGCTCCAGGCGAATGAGAATCTGACTTGCAGATGGCAGTGCCTTAAACTTCATAAATATAAATACTTGTTAATGCTCTTGGTGACTGTGGTGCAGGATGAATGTTCCTCTTGTTTTCTCACCATTAGACCCTGAGAGAGAGCTGTCTGTCTCCATTCTCTGTCTCACGGGGTGGAAAAATAAGGCTCTTGACTTTCAGCCTGTTCTATATTTAGCCTCGTGCCGAAGCCCTCATCTTTGAACTCTCTTCAGTCTTGAATTATGCCATGCACTCAACACACTCTTCCCAACACTGTTCCTTCAGGATCTGATCTCTCAGCCAGCTCTGAACAAGCTCACCTTAATTAAAGGGATAGTTCACCCAAATGAATGTTCTGTCATTGTTTGCTCGCCTTTTATTGTTTTTATTTATTTAAACCTGCAACCATTGCCTTCTATAGTATTTGTTTATCCTACTATGGAAGTCAATGGTTACAGGTTTCCAGCTTTTTTCAAATTATCTTCTTTTGTGTTCTACAGAAGGAAGAAAGTCATAAAGGTTCGGACCTACTTGAGTGTGAGAAAATTATCATTTTACCAAGTTGTCATCAGCTGCTCAGGCAAAAAGATCACAGTGCTGTGCGTCAAGGTAAATATTTATACATTTGATGCAGAAATATAGATGTAAAACATATTCAAAAGTATTAACATTTTGGTGACACCATCAAAAGTAGTTAGAGTAAAATATTGGATGAGTTTGTGACTGGAGCACTTAATATACAGTACAGTGATAGTGGGCTTTCAGTACTATTGAGGTAAAGTTAGTTTTATATTCGCACATTCGTTCATTTTAACAGTCCCCATATTGTTTACCACACTACTTTGAATATCCAGTCTGAAATCACATATAATTATGACATCAAAACAACATTAGCACTATTTAATTGACTGTGAACAAGGTTGTACTTTGACAGTCATCGGCTGCTAATATGATTTCCCTTCTCAGAATTTGCAAAGAATACTTTTTTGAAATTATATTATTAAGGAGAAAGTCAGAATGTGCGAATATAAAAACAACTTTACCTCAATTTTAGTAGGCCTATTTGCAGGCAGCATTTGAACATGAAGATACCTCATGAAGATACCTCAAAATGAGACTGAAGCACCATAACAGTGTACAGTACAACAAAACTGAATATTTAATTACTACAGTGCTAATTTACCGCTAGAAATAATGTCAGTTTTCACTAATGGAACATCATAGATATATACACTAGATATCGCATACGGACCCTCAGCATGCGTCAATAGCGCCGCCACATTTGTACAGTGCTCCCAGGACAAATGTCATTCAACAGCACTAGTCAAGACTAAAGCCAATATGAAGGTGCTGGTGCTTTAGCGCTGCTTACGGGTGTAGTAACGAGGAAACAAAGAAAACAAAGCACAAAGGCAGAACATTTCATAGGTAAGATTTCGTTTTTTTACGTTTTTTGTATGTTACAAACTTTTGTGCTCAACAAGTCACGTTATTGATGATAATACAGTCTCTTACTGCACTCATCATAAGGCAAAGTAGCATCAACTTGCACTGAATTCTAGGCTTATGCTAGTTTTTTGAATAAAATCAGCAAACAATGAAAAAGAAATATGACAACAAGATGCTGCGGTGCTAGAAACTTGTATTTTTGTCGGCTAAGTGAACGAGTCGTTCATAACGGGGATTCATTCACAAACGAATCGCTCCCTCCGTTAGAATGAGAAGTGAAAGCAGGAGAGGGGGTGTGTTTTAGGACACGGATTAGATCAAATTTAACAGGGAGGGAGGATAATACATTTCCATACACACAAACACACACTCTTTATCAGCAATGCCCGTGCCGTCACTGATCCATCCAGCGGATTCAAGTGTTGTCAGTCGATTGAATGGACGTTATCAGTGGTTTATCAGCTGATAGATATGGGCCAGTAGGGGTCTACTGCGCCTACTGTTCCTACATGCACATGGTTAATCTGCTGTTCTCGCGTAAATCCAGCAGAGGCCGCTCCGATTGACCTGCCCTCCTCCTTCCCTAAACCCAACGGTCATTATTTTTTCAAAAGCAGCGATTATTTTTCAAAAGCAGCGATTAACCTGCCCTCCTCCTTCCCTAAACCCAACCGTCTGTTTTTAAAAAAGCAATAAAAACAAATAATTAACTTTTGTCTTAGTTGCTTTCTGAAACCGTTTTTCCAACCCCAACCCTAAACCCAACCGTCACAGTAATGTAAAAACACATCTGGATCTGAACTGTTCTCTATTAGAATAGCTGATTAACCATGTGGATGGATGATTACAACCTTCTGAGCCCACTAGGAGGCGCAGAAGGCCCCTACTGGCCCATATCTATCAGCTGATATCCACTGATAATGCCCATTCAATCAAGTGATAACATTCGAATCGGGTGTGATCCATCAATGTAGAAAAGTGATGTAAAATTATAATTTTCGTAATTTAAAAAAATATTTGCGTACTGACCACCGGGGAAAACTCCCGATCATAGATATATGTATATATGTGTATATCTCTGGCTCTGGATGGCCACAGTCCTCCACTGCACCTTGGTCCCGCATTCATTTCAAAGGAGCGCTACCCTGTACTAAAATGGCGGCTCTATTGACGCATTCCTTCCAATAGACAACAACAGGGTAGGCGACATCTAATGATATCTATGATGGAACATTCACGTATATCAAAAGCAACATAAGTAGCCTTCGAATATTTATCCTATGAGACAGGAAGAGAAAGTAAACGACACTATTGTTGTACTTTGTGACATTCTACCTTTGGAATCCATGAGAGAGCAGCTTTTTTTCGTCTTTTGGACGCAGCAACGAACCAGCTGTATGAATCCGTGACGGCCACCGCCTTATTTTCCGCGCATGCGCATTGATTCGCATTGAAGCCAGAGTAAATGAATGAACGCTGTGAGCAGGATTCGAACCTGCGCAGGGAAACCCCATTGGATTTCGAAAACATCCATACACACTCATTCACACACATACACTACGGACAGTTTATCCAACCCAATTCACCTATACCACATGTTTTGGACTTGTGGGGGAAACCGGAGCACCCGGAGGAAACCCACGCGAACACGGGGAGAACATGCAAACTCCACACAGAAACGCCAACTGACCCAGCGACCTTCTTGCTGTGAGGCGAACGTGCTACCCACTGCACCACCGTGACGCCTTTTAATGGATATATCAGTTATTAAAGACACAACCAAAAACATATAATGGTTCAAACTCCTTTACAACACTTTTTACTTACATTTTTTTAGATCGGGAACATAATTTAACGATCAATATTAATCTTTAAAAGGAGCTGATACAAAAATGAGGTAATGCATGAGGTAATATACAGTTAAAACATGGTAATTTGATCAGCTCAGAAAGACAGAAAGAAAATCACTTGAGGTTATCGCTCCCAGTATATGGCAAGCAGACAGTTTAAACATTCATATTACATAGGCCTATCTATTTTAATACTACTAATTTGTTTGTTTGTTAGTTAACTAGTTTGTATTTCTTCTAAGAAGTACTGATAGTTGTTCATTAGTGCTTAAAAAGAGTCTTGTTAAAAAATAGGCTAGTGTTTTTATATACTAGTACTCATTCGTAAGATAGTAGGCTGCCTATTAAATAGACAGTAGCAGGGGTGTAATTTCCCTTTTGCCTTTTTTTTCATATTTTTTGTGACACTGTACAAGATTAATTTTAATGTTTTCTCTTTGTGAGGGGTAGGTTTAGGGCTGGGCTCATTTGTTTAGGACAAGGCAAGTTTATTTATATAGCACATTTCATACACAGTGGCAATTCAAAGTGCTTTACATAAACCGGAATAAAAGACACAAGTATAAGAAAATAAGAGTGAAAATTGTTGAACAAGTTCTTTTAATTTTATTCACAATCAAAACATTGACTCTTTCCCAATTGACGTGATTTCTTGTCATTTAAGACACAACAGGTGGCTTTCTATAAAACAGAGAAAAGAAATAAAAACAAACACAAAGTGCAAAAGATATATGACATCTATTTATTATTTTTGGATTAAATCTCATGTAGCTCCGGTTTCCCCCACAAGTCCAAAGACATGTGGTATAGGTGAATTGGGTAAGCTAAATTGTCCGTAGTGTATGTGTGTGAACGAGTGTGTATGCATGTTTCCCAGTGATGGGTTGCAGCTGGAAGGGCATCCGCTGCGTAAAACATGCTGGATAAGTTGGCGGTTCATTCCGCTGTGGCGACCCCAGATTAATAAAGGGACTAAGCCAAAAAGAAAAAGAATGAATGAATAAATCTCATGTAGGCCTCTCAAGCTATATCAAAAATATGATCTTAATCTTTAAATCCATAACCATAATCTTTAAATCCACTAATACGGTTGTGAAATGACAATATATCACTTTAAACTATTAAAAATGTTAATAAAAGTCAAATTTTTTCGAACATTTCAAGGTTAAAAGTTGTTGGAAGAAAGATCAAGCTCTCATAATGCAATTCAAAATCATGAATATTCATTCATTCATTTTCTTTTCGGCTTAGTCCCTTTATTAATCTGGGGTCGCCACAGCGGAATGAACCGCCAACTTATCCAGCTTATGTTTTACGCAGCAACCCATCACTGGGAAACATCCATACACACTCATTCACACACATACACTACGGAAAATTTAGCTTCACCTATAGCGCATGTCTTTGGACTTGTGGGGGAAACCGGAGCTACATGAGATTTAATCCAAAAATAATAAATAGCACCCGGAGGAAACCCATGAGAACACGGGGAGAACATGCAAACTCCACACAGAAATGCCAACTGACCCAGCCGGGGCTCGAACCAGCGACCTTCTTGCTGTGAGGCGATTGTGCTACCCACTGCGCCACCGTGATGCCCCCAAAAGCATAAATAAACAGGGGAAAACTGCTAATTTATGGATATTTTTACAGTGTGTACGCATTATATACCATATATTGCATTTAAACTGCAAAATGAGAAATGTAAAATATTTTGTGTGTGTGTGCGTGCGTGCGTGTGTGTTAAAATGGTGAAAACAGTAGTTATTAGATGGTTCCTTAGATTAAGGTATATAACACTGGAGATGTACAGTAGGTTTGGATGAGAGACAGAGTTTTCCCCAAACTTGAACTTTAATCTCCCTCTCTCTCTGCTCTATTATGTGTGTGAACATCTCTAATAGGTTGCTAAATATCCTTATACCCGTAGAATGAATTTTTACATTATAAACGTATCTTTATGCAGTGACTGCATGTTTGTGTCAGTTTTGATTAGACACGAATCCCCCTTATGCCTCAGCAAACAGATCAGCTTCACACAAACAATCTTTGATTTCTTTTGTCTCCAAAGTGGGCTTTTGTTTTTTCAGACAGCTTCTTTTTAAGCTTCAATTTATGGATTCTTTAAAGAGCACAAAAGATTCTTTAAAGTGCAAAAGCTCATGAAAATGTTCATTCATTCATTCATTCATTCATTTTCTTTTCGGCTTAGTCCCTTTATTAATCCGGGGTCGCCACAGCAGAATGAACCGCCAACTTATCCAGCATATGTTTTACGCAGCGGATGCCCTTCCAGCTGCAACCCATCACTGGGAAACATCCACACACACTCATTCACACACATACACTACGGACAATTTAGCCTACCCAATTTTACCTATACCACATGTTTTTGGACTTGTGGGGGAAACCGGAGCACCCGGAGGAAACCCACGCGAACACGGGGAGAACATGCAAACTCCACACAGAAACGCCAACTGACCCAGCCGAGGCTCGAACCAGCGACCTCCTTGCTGTGAGGCGAACGTGCTACCCACTGCGCCACCGTGACGCCCCATGAAAATGTTCTTTACACTAAATAAATGGTTATTTTAAGAACTGCTGACTGAAAGGTTCATTGGAGATCCAAAATGGTCATTTACATTTAGTCATCTAGCAGATGCTTTTGTCTAAAGTGATTTACAGTTGAGGAGGCATTCAGCGATTCAGCAAGAAGCAAGTGGTACTCACTGCAGAGCCACATGGGCAGAGCTGAGCTTCAGCTCCTCCTGGCTGCACTTCTTCTACAAGTGATGTCACTGGGGGTTGGGGATAGGGGTGGGGTAGGTGTAGGCATTAAAACAGCTTATAGGAGGAAGAGCTGGAGCTCATTGGAGGTGAGCTCAACCCACCATCTCACACGAAGAGGCAATACACACAACAAGTGCTAATTATACAAAGGAACTGTTAGTTCTCAGAGAATTAAATGCTAGAGTAAGGAGGGGGGAGTGTTTTTTTTTTTTTTTTAGAGAGACAGCAAACTCTCTTCTACGGGTGGTTTGTCAAGTCCAATCACCTGTGTGAAGCACACCAGAATTGTTTTTTTTTATAATAGATATGGAGTGATTGTAAAAAAGTGTCAAATGTGAAAAACTGGTGCAAGTGGCGGTTAAAGTGTCAGAGAGCTGAAAGAGTGTGTTTTCTACAGGTGGTTTGTCAAGCCCACTCACCTATGTGAGGCACACTCAGAATTGCGCAATGTTTTAAGGTTGTCATGTGCTGTGGTGGGGAGTAGAAAAGATGGGATCCTGGTGTTGTTCACATCGCTTCAGGTGATCAATACTGTAAGTGATTTCTTGGAGAGAGAAAAAACCCTTTCGGAACTTTTATTTTAAAGAGTGAAGATGTATATAACTTTCTTCAGGCAAAGACAAATTAAGACGATTGCATTGTTCCCTCCATTTATAATGAAAGTGATTGCACAAATGATAAATATTTTTGATTATAAAAAAATAGCTACGTAGCTGCAAAGTAATCCACATATTTAGCTAAAATTCAACCTTACTGTTCTACAGATTACAAATTAAATGCAAATTTTCATTTCTGAACTTTTTAATGGCGTTCCCTTGAAATGAAGTGAAATCCTGGAATGTTTGTCCTGGAAGCCCTAACTTCTAATGGCTTAAGAAAGCAAGATAAACGCAGATTGTATACCCTGGTGTACGTAAATGTTGAAATTAAAATAATATGTTTTTTCTTCATTTCTTTGTCAATTCTCCTTTTAACAGTTTGTGGTCTTCATCAACAGATGGCTGAAAGCCGCCCTATAAGTAAGGCAACTGTTTTAACGTAATTCAAGGACTTTATATTTTCTTCCCATCGCTGTTAAATCATTATTCATTTCCAACGGCAGGAAATTAGAAAGCGTAACACATTTTTATCTCTACCAGTGCATTTCCCTTCCTCAAGCACAAATCCGAGGCTTTACACTTTTATTAGGATGAAATAAGTAACAGATCGTAAAATATTTGTTACTCAAACTGACATTGGTTTTATTTCATTAGACCACAACGACGCCATTGATCAAATAAGAGCGTTGATGGCAGTGTGTGTGTCATACATCTTCATTTTGGTTTCCCTTTTGAGAGTGAGTAGCTGGAGCTGCAGACACATGGAAAAAGCAGTTTATTATTATTTTTTTTTACCTCAAGGCTCTTTCCCCCAGGCTGATGCTTTCATCTCAGAGAGACAGAAAATACTGTGCCATTGTGCTTACACGGTAAATATACAGTGACCTCCAACTGAAGACCCTCAGCCTGCAGAATAACCGTACTTTAGGCTTTTTCATATAGTTAGACACTATATTGAGGCATATCTGAATAAAAATATAACATTGTAATATCGTTGTGTGGTGTGGTTAACTTAACAGCATAAATATTCATTATATACTGTTAATTAACATTTCCATATGTTGTGATTCACAAGTGTTTTCCGAATATTTACGGTTGGGAATTGCACATGGGAGCTTGATCTCTGCTCTGTCGACTTTTGAGGTTGAAAATTCAACTCTACAGTTTAACAAAGTGACATGACATTTTAGTAGTTTTAAAAACATACGTATAAGAAATAATATATAGAGAAATAGGTCTGTAAAAATGACAAATGTACTGGCAGCTTATAGGGTTTTTGTATGCAACAACCGTATGCAACACAAACCCAGACAGTATATCACTTTAAACTATTACAAATGCTAATAAATGTCACGTTTTCAAACTTTTCAAGGTTAAAAGTTGTTGTAAGAAAGATTAGGGGTCCCATAATGCAATTCAAAAGCATACAAAACCAGGGAAAATAAAAACATGAATCTCAAAATACGGAAAACTTAATTTACGGATATTTTGTTTAGTGCACATTCGTTTTAAACTATAGAGATATTCTAAGTCCAGCAATGTCTGTGGTCCAGGTTGGTTTGATTGGTGGATTTGATTCACGAAACTCCACCGCCACCTGCAGGTTAAACTGTGTCATTACAGCCTGTTCACAGCGTTCAAATTGTTTTTATTCAGATAACACGACATTGTGGCTCAGTATGAAGTGTACTGATTATAGTATGAGGGCCCAAATATTACTGATCATGAAAAGTAAAAGGGGCAGAAAAGAAAATGTTAATCAGAAAAAAACACATTTAGCGTATGGGACATGTTATGTGTTGTAAGTCATACCATTTATTTTAGAGGTAACAAATAAAGCAGGCTCTCAGTTTTGTTTAGTTTTTTACATTAAAAAAAGTATGTCTATTAAAATGTAAAAATGAAACAGCTAAGGATAATGCGCACAGACAGACAGATAGATAAGATACTGTACATACACTCACCGGCCACTTTATTAGGTACACCTTACTAGTACCGGGTTGGATCCCCTTTTGCCCTCAGAACTGCCTTATTCCTTTGTGGCATAGATTCAACAAGGTACTGGAAAATTCCTCAGAGATTTTGGTCCATATTGACATGATAGCATCACGCAGTTGCTGCAGATTTGTCGGCTGCACATCCGTGATGCGAATCTCCTGTTCCTCCACATCCCAAAGGTACTCTATTGGATTGAGATCTAGTGACTGGTGGCCATTTGAGTACAGTGAACTCATTGTCATGTTTAAGAAACCAGTCTGAGATGATTCGTGCTTTATGATGTGGCGCATTATCCTGCTGGAAGTAGCCATCAGAAGATGGGTACACTGTGGTCATAAAGGGATGGACATTGTCAGCAACAATACTCAGGTAGGCTGTGGTGTAGACACGATGCTCAATTGGTACTAATGGGCCCAAAGTGTGACCCTACCATCCGAATGTCACAGCAGAAATCGAGACTCATCAGACCAGGCAACGTTTTTCCAATCTTCTATTGTCCAATTTTGGTGAGCCTGTGCAAACTGTAGCCTTAGTTTCCTGTTCTTAGCTGACAGGAGTGGCACCCGGTGTGGTCTTCTGCTGCTGTAGCCCATCCGCCTCAAGGTTGGATGTGTTGTGCGTTCAGAGATGCTCTTCTGCAGACCTCGGTTGTAACGAGTGGTTATTTGAGTTACTGTTGCCTTTCTATTAGGTGGAACCAGTCTGGCCATTCTCCTCTGACCTCTGGCATCAACAAGGCATTTGCGCCCACAGAACTGCGACTCACTGGATATTTTCTCTCTTTCGGACCATTCTCTGTAAACACTAGAGATGGTTGTGCGTGAAAATCCCAGTAGATCAGCAGTTTCTGAAATACTCAGACCAGCCCGTATGGCACCGACAACCATGCCACATTCAAAGTCATTTAAATCATTTTTCTTCCCCATTCTGATGCTCGGTTTGAACTGCAGCAGATCGTCTTGCATTGAGTTGCTGCCATGTGATTGGCTGATTAGAAATTTGCGTTAACGAGCAGTTGGACAGGTGTACTTAATAAAGTGGCCGATGAGTGTGTGTGTGTGTGTGTTTATGTGTATGTGTGTGTATATATATATATATATATATGCATTATTCTGAGCTGTTACATTTTTAAGTTTTAATAGACATACTTTTTCTATGTAACACATGTAACTGTTAAAATAGATTCAGGAAAGAAATACGCATACAAATAAAATATAAAGGGACTAAATAATTGTGGCTTGAAAAAAAATCGTTTAACTTAAATTGTGGCAATAAGCTTCATGATTTCAATCAATTAAATGCCCTGTTTTATATAACATTTAAATATTAATTTCGCATTTCACTGCTTATGACTGATGTGTCAAATAAAATTAGAATTTGAATATGAACACAGAGTCCAGTAAAAAGCTTTAATACCTGGCATATGATACTTTATCTTAAAAGGGGAAAGAAATGAGATTACATAGAAACTCTAAAAATAACTGAAAGAAACCAGTTTTTCAAAGGTGTTTTGTCAACACACCCACTATATACAGCCTGAGAAGAAGCTAATAAAGAAATCCAAATATAACCAGAGTAAAAACAGCATCAGAAAAGGTGTGAGATCAAAATGATATATAATTACCATTACAACCAGACAAAATACACTAAAAAATGCTGGGTTCCACACAATCGATTTGTATTGGAACAACATGAAGAAATTAAGTTAAAGGTGCTGTATGTAAGTTTTTGACTCTTCTAAAGCATACAAATACCATAATATGTTTGCAGATATTTAAGAAACATGCCAAGTGAACATTCTTGTTTATCTGAAAAACAATGCTGAAGTCAGATATTCTGCTTTGAAAATGTGCGTTTTGTGCTATTGGTTCTTTTAAACCGCCCACTGCCACTTTAGCCAATTATATTTCAGCACCCCGGGTTGCCTTGGAGGAAAACAGTGTATTTCATTCATTCATTCAGAAAGGCTCTGAAAGCATGTGTCCGCTATTGAAATGCGACCTCCGGTGGACAGTAGCAGACTCCAAAATGAGATGCAGATTCAGAGTTCCACATGAGGTTATTAATTAGCAAATAATATAAATATTACGAATGTAAACATTAGATGAGCAGGCAATATTGTAACAGTGTGTCCTAACATCAAGCTACGTGACGAAATTTGCAGTGATAAGCAATTTGGCTGTTTGCACCAGACGAAACAACAGAAATTTAAATACAGCCATTCAGAAGCACAGAATATGCACTCACTCATGAAATGGTATGGTTTATAATCTAATTAATACATATTAACCCTCTTTAACATTATTAAATGTACATGCTGAATCACTCATATGTGTTTAGTTCTAAAGTTCAATTACAAACGGTTTAGTTTATTTTCAAGATCTGAGGTCAACTATCTGCTGCTGCTTTCAGTAGTATGGCAATAAATGTCATGTAAAATGGCATTCAAACTCACATTGTTAGCATTTAACACTGAATAAGCACATGAGGTGTACCTGAGGTCATCATTGTCAGTTTTCTGTTGTTCAGCTGCAAGAAATAGAAGCTGTTTCTAATATATCAATTCAAGGTGGTTAGACCAAAAACTCTATTTAATATGGAAAATATTCCTTCTGTCGCGTGCCGTTGCTTTTATTTAGAACACGGTTTATATCAGCCTTTAGGCTCGATCGTCAGACTCGCTCCTGTTGCTCCTCAATCTGGCAACCTGTGTCTACCTTTGTTTTGATCCAGGAATTCAATACCTAGTTCAACCACTGGGTGTCAAACTTACATACTGCACCTTTAACATATTCGTCTTGACAAATTTAAGTGAATGGAACATTAAACAATTAAGTTGTCCCCCCCCAAAAAAAACCTCAAGAATTGTGTTGTTTCAGCTCCTTTTAAATAAG
>CAIGQV010018344.1:1407295-1442463 GCA_903798115.1 Danio jaintianensis | reverse complement strand
TATATATATATATATATATACAGTCATGTGAAAAAATTAGGACACCCCATGAAAGCCTGGGTATTTTGTAAGGTTTTTTAATATATGGTTGTTTAATCTCAATTTTAACAATGCAGAAAGATTAAGGTTACATAACTAAACAATTAAAACTGGAAAAAAAAACTTTTCAAGATCTTCTGTAAATGTAATTTTACAAAAATGCATATTCTAACTGAGGAAAAAGTTAGGACACCCTACCCCTTAATAGCTAGTGTTACCCCCTTTGGCTGAAATAACTGCATTGAGATGTTTCTTGTAGCCATCTACCAGTCTCTGACATCGGTCTGAGGAAACTGTAGCCCACTCTTCGATGCAGAATTCTTTTAGCTGTGAGATGTTTGAAGGGTTTCTTGCATGTACAGCTCGTTTCAAGTCACCCCACAGCATCTCAATGGGATTAAGATCTGGGCTTTGACTTGGCCATTCCAGGACTCTCCATTTCTTAGTTTTCAGCCAGTCCTTGGTTGATTTACTGGTATGTTTTGGGTCATTGTCGTGTTGCATGGTCCAGTTTCGTTTCAGCTTTAATTTTCGGACAGATGGTCTCACATGTTCCTCAAGCACCCTCTGATACACCATAGAATTCATGGTGGATTCTATGATGGTGAGCTGACCAGGTCCTGCTGCAGCAAAGCAACCCCAAACCATGACACTTCCACCTCCGTGCTTCACAGTTGGTATAAGGTTCTTTTCCTGGAATGCTGTCTTTGGTTTACGCCAAACATGACGTCTGTTCTGGTGTCCAAATAATTCAATTTTGGACTCATCTGTCCAAAGAACATTATTCCAGAAGTCCTGGTCTTTGTCAATAATGTCTTTAGCAAACTTCAGTCTGGCCTTGATGTTTTTCTTAGAAAGCAAAGGTTTCCTCCTTGCACACCTCCCATGCAAGTTAAACTTGTGCAGTCTCTTTCTGATTGTAGAGACATGCACTTTCACATCAACAGTAGCCAGAGCCTGCTGTAGGTCCCGTGAAGACATTTTAGGGTTTTTGGAGACCTCTTTTAGCATCTTGCGGTCTGCTCTCGGGGTAAACTAGAACCAGTACGACAAAATGTATTAATTCACATTAAAAAAAAAACCTCAAACCAACTGGATGTAATGTTATTATTTATTAGCAGTCAGATTTAACCCGAGGTCTTATGTACTGTAGACAGAAATGATGAAACAGGTTACATTCAGATCATCTGACAGATTCACAAACACTCCAAAAAATAAAAATCAAAGAAAATCTTCTAACGCGGGAAACAATCTGAAATAAAACTGTGCAACGTCTAAGCTCTGCCGAAAAGTTGGGAAGCGCTTTGGAAACTTCTTTCATGGAATGTTCAGCATTCAGTATTTTTTCCCTTAAATCAAGAACACCTGTATTTCATTCACAAAAAAATACACACTCTTCCTGTAATACAAAATAAGGCCAGGTATCAGTGTTGATACTCCCAAACTTTCATTTGAGAATCTGTTAAAGCTGCAAACCCTGTCTTAAGTTTGACAATACCGACCAAAAACACACAGATGGGTTTCATTTCCATTGCACACAAAGTTATTTACAACCACACGGGTGAGTTCAACTCTGACAAACATTCATTGTTTTGCATATGTGCTCCCAAACTCTTCAATCAGGCAGAGTGAAGTGATCGACAGACTCTTAAAATCAACCCAAAACAAACATTTTACATTCAGGTGACATGAATATGTGTCTTTTGAGGTGTGCTGGTAGAAAATAAAACTAAACAAAAACATGACTGTGCTGTACCAGTGAGATCAGGCTGGACAAGTCAGTGGATCGACCGCATCGTAAAACCTCTGAAATGTTGTCATTTTAAAATCATAATTATATGTGGTATTTTCACCCAGTAGAATTTACTACACAGAGCCACAGTTTAGTGGGAAGAGACACAAACAGCTGTTATTATCAGAACGATCATTCATCTCGATGTCATTATCGACCGATTAAAACGATTTTAAACATGATTTTGCGTAGCTTGTCAGTGAACTACGACTCTGTGTAGTAAACTCTGCTCCATCTGAACCGGCTTTACTGACAAAATGCACATGAAAATAATGTCTTTGATTTTAGTGTGGACTTAAAGTCAACAATTAATTTGAATAATTCACAATTAGTGAATGTCCGGGTCTTATTTCATATTTCACTCTAAACTTAAATGGGACTTTTTTGTTATATATATATATATAACAACAATATTCGCAAATAAAAATATATTTTTTTTGGTATCTGTGACATTTGTTTTTCATATTACAGGATTAGAATAAGATTTATTGTGAATGGAAGTATGCGATTTCGGACGCAGCCATGGCCTTACTATATAGTACGCTAAAAACAGTATGCGAGCAGAGTAGTATGTCCGAATTCATAGAATTCGAAAAACAGTATGTGAGAAGTACCCGGATGACCTACTACTGCCGGCGAGATTCTGAAGTGTGCATCTGATGGACGCTACGCTATCCCATGATGCACCATGAGAGAATTCATGAATGGGAGTGAAGCGACGCAACTGACGCAGGTAGGTCATGTGATCATGACAAAATGGTGGATGTAGTACGTCCGAGTTCCATTCATACTACTCACATTCATACTGTATAGAACGTACTTTTCTAACGGTCAAGTAGTACATTCAAATGAAGTGCCTACTGAGTAGTAGGTGATTTCGGACACAGTCCATGTCCACACTAATATGTTTTAATTTAAAAACATATTTTTTCTCTCCGTTTTGGCCTTCTGTTCACACTGAGATGGCGTTTTTAGGAAACGAAAATGGATCTTTTTGAAAACGCTGTCGATTTCATGTTGCAGTGTGGACTGTGAAAACGGAGGCTTTCGAAAACGATCATGCATTATATACATATCATGTGATGCAGTCATGTGACCAATTCAATGACATTGTAAAGCAGATGTTTTGGATGCTGTTCGTTTTGACAGCTTTATTAAGGATTAACGCCAGTTTGTACATGTTCCATATTGCCTCTCTTCAAAGAATAGGGAATGCTTACTGGGAGCTTTTGTTCAATGGCGGAAGAAGACCACAGTTGCGACATTTTGCTGTGACGTTTCAAAAGGACGGAAAGTAAATAAACAGCAGGCGGATATGATGCAGGTAAAGCGTCTTACATCTGTGCGCATACGCAGTACATGAACGAAAGCGGTTTCAGTGTAGATGACAGAAAGAATTGAAAACGATAGTGTGGACATGGACAATGCAAACACCATTTTCAAATTTATCCGGATTAGTGTAGACGCAGCCTCAACAAGAGAACAAAAGAAAAATAATACTTCTTAGTAACACTTTATCTTAAGGTGTCATTGTTACATGTGCATACTATAGTAATTACAATTAATTATGCATAATTATGTGCAACTAACACCATACCCAACCCACAGTCTAACCATATAGTAAGTACACATAATTAATATTACCCAGTAGTTAAATTAATAGAACCACAGTAACAAGGACCTCATCAAATAAAGTGTAACCTAAATTCTTTGATTAAATTGACAACATTGGCATGTTTCCAAAAGAATATTTGAAAGTTTGATCAATTCCAAACATAGAAAGACACCATTAATTCATTCAGTAAAGTCAAAATGATCAAAACCAGAGGTAGTGACTGAAGATTTGTTTCACCATGAAATATTCTCCCCATTTCTGATTCATTTTGTCCAAACATGCAGCAGACAGTGTAAAGAATCACCTGTTTACTCTAGCTTTTAGGTGTGCGATATTAACAGAAACATGATTTGTTCATGACTGATTCATTTAGAAACAAAGCAAGTGACTCATACAACCATTGACTTCGAGTTTTTTTAGATAAAAAAAATTGATTAATCCAGAAAAAAAAAAAACAATGTTGCTTTAAGATGTACAAATGTTCTGACATTTTACGCTAATTTCATTGGTGGACCATAAAGGCTGGATTATACTTCTGCGTCAAGTGATCGTCGTGACTTGCGCGTAGTCGTGCATTTATACTTCTGCGTGCTGTTTGTGTTGCTCTGCAATAACACTTCCGAAACACTAGCTGGCAGTAGGTTATGTTATGTTCCTCTGTATCTTCGTAAGTGTTTTGTTTTTTCTGAATGCTACCTTAATGTACAAGTAGCTAAAACTCACTCATTCAGAGGCGAGAACCGGCGAACGTGCAACAACTTTAATCATAAGGTAAATACAAAACAAAAGTTTCCATCTGGAGCTCCTTCACAGGACTCGACACTTGTAAATACTCGGTCCATCGGGCTCGTGGCTCTCAGCACCGTCCACACTCGTCACAGCTACCAAGCCGACCAATCACAGAGCTTGTGCTATGCGTCGTTGTGACATGTAGTTAAATTTTTTGAGAGGTGCGCATCAGCGTCAGCCACGGTGAGGGCTATGAGACCGCACGAAGGCTGCGCCGGACCATACACATGCGCTTGACACAGAAGTATAAATCAGTCTAAACAGAAAAAAGGACATTACTGTGTCAAAAACTCAATATTAACTTCTTATTTGATACATTGCTGTATAAAATTAGTATCACATTTGCAATTTCGCTGATATTCAGGAAAGTGACACTTAAAACAACCACAAGCAATGATATTTTTTCCCATTATAACAATTTATAGGCTCATTAACTCTAACCAAATTTAAAACTTCATCTCGCAGTCAATGTTTTCTGACTTTCAAAACAGGTTTCTGTTAGGTTTATTTATTTTTAATTTAAAAAATAATAAAAATTGTAGTTGCAAAGTGTGTGACAAAGATAATACAATATCATACATTTGTTAAAATGACAAAACTGTAAATACCGCACACCCCTATTAAGCTCCTTGTCAACAGAATCCCTGACCAGCAAACATACACCGTCAGATTAAAATGAACTCTATTAAAAGCACTTTGGAACTACTGTAAAATGTGTCCCGATGCATTTATTTCCCTCTTTTGTTGAGGAAAAATATTTTAGCCCAAAATCTTATCCTTCAACATGTCAGTGTTTCTGAAGCCACACTCACACAGATGAAAGATGGCCTGTTTGATATGACTGCAAATGAATGGGAATTATGATAGCTCTGTGGCTATCAAGAAATGTCTCTTCTAAAACTGCACTTGATTCAGTTCTGTAATGGAAACTTCTGAAATAAGGCTGATGTGAAAGATTAGGACATGAAGCATTAACGCAAGACATTTCAAAACTCAACCCAGTTACCAAATGGAAACATATAAATAAATTACAGCTGCATCAAATTCAAAACGGGGGCAAATTAACCCAGGAAAACCAAAATCCTAATGAATCTGTGATCCGATAGAGCGAATCTCACGAAACCAGTCAAGAACATGACCAGGGAGTCTCATTTATAAATGTGGCGTAAGCACAAAACGGGCGGAAATGCACGTACGCCGTTTCTCATGTAAAAGTGGTCATCTATAAAAAAACAAACATGATGGGAGAATGTGCGCAGATGTGAGTAAACTCTAAGTAAGCATATGTAACTTGTAATTGAGCCACTTTTAAACATCCTATGAGCCGTAATCATTGATAAATAAATTCAAATTGATTTGGGTGTACGTTCACTTTTAGGAAGGTTTCTATGCAAATTTTATAAATCATATTTGTTAATTTATACATGTATTTTAATTGATATGTATGAAAATATTACTACATAATACATATATTTTTTAATTGAATGCATTTTTTTTCTTGGAATTTAAAACTTTAATTTGTATACATATTTTTATTTTTAATTGAGGCACTTTTAATCATCATATAAGCCGTAATCATTGATAAATAAATACAAATCGATTCCGGTGTACGTTCACTTTTAGGAAGGTTTCTATGGAAATGTTATAATTCAGGCCCCAGGTCATATTTATTAATTTATACATATTTTTAATTGATATTTATTAAAATATATCATACAAAATACATATTTTTTATTGAATTATATATATTTTTTCTAGGAATTTACATTTTTATACATATATTCTTTAATTAAGCCACTTTTAATCATCCTATAAGCCATAATCATTGATAGATAAACACAAATTGACTCTGGTGTACGTTCACCTTTAGGAAGGCTTCTATGCACATTTTATAAATCAGACCCCAGGTCATATTTCATCAAAAAAAAAGTATAAATTTTGCATAAAGTAAAAAGCATTTTGATAGATTGAGAAACCCATTTGTTTGGGTAAGTTGACCACATTTCCCACACATTTCTCATTACTATAAATGTAACGATATGCAATAAAACACACACACACACACACACACAAAATTTACAGTTGAACTTCTGGACAAAATCTTATTTGTTTTATTTCTGCTAGAATAAAAGCAGTTTATAATAAAAAAGGTCAATATTATTAGCCCTCTTAAGCAATATTTTTTTCCGATTGTCTACACAACAAACCACTGTTATCCAATGATTTGCCTAATTAACCTAGTTAAGCCTTTAAATGTCACTTTAAGCTGGATACTAGTATCTTGAAAAATATCTAGTCAAATATTATGTGCTGTCATCATGATAAAAGATATCAGTTATTAGAAAATAGTTATTAAATAATATAAAAAATCCTCTATCCGTTAAAGGTGCTGTATGTACGTTTTTGACTCTTCTAAACATAAAAATACCATAATATGTTTGCAGATATTTAAGAAACATGCCAAGTGAACATTCTTGTTTATCTGAAAAACAATGCTTAAGTCAGATATTCTGCTTTGAAAATGTGTTTTCCGTGCCAGAACGGCTGTCTTTGTTTTGGTTCTTTTAAACCGCCCACTGCCACTTTAACCAATTATATTTCAGCACCCCGGGTTGCCTTGGTGGAAAACAGTGTATTTCATTCATTCATTCAGAAAGGCTCTCAAAGCATGCGCTCGTGACCGAAATGTGACCTCCGGTGGACAGTAGCAGACTCCGAAATGAGAGACAGATTCAGAGTTCCACATGAGGTTATTAATTAGCAAATAATATAAATATTATAAACGTAAACATTAGGTGAGCAGGTTACGTTGTAACAGTGTGTCCTAACAACACGCTACGTGACGAGATTTGCAGTGATAAGCAATTTGGCTGTTTGCACCAGACGAAACACGACAGAAATTTAAATACAGCCATTCAGAAGCACAGAATATGCACTTACTCACGAAATGGTATGGTTTATAATCTAATTAATACATATTAAACCTCTTTAACATTATTAAATGTACATGCTGAATCACTCATATGTGTTTAGTTCTAAAGTTCAATTTCAAACGGTTTATTTTATTTTCAAGATCTGAGGTCAAGTATCTGCTGCTGCTTTCAGTAATATGGCAATAAATGTCATGTAAAATGTGTAAAATCACATTGTTAGCATTTAACACTGAATAAAGCACATGAGGTGTACCTGAGGTGATCATTGTCAGTTTTCTGTTGTTCAGCTGTAAGAAATAGAAGCCGTTTCTAATATATCAATTCGAGGTGCTGGTTAGGAAAAAACTCTTTTTAATATGGAAAATATTCCCTCTGTCGCGTGCCGTTGCTTTTATATAGAACACGGTTTAAATCACTGGCTCCTGTCCTCATTCTGGCAACCTGCGCTTGTGTTTGTTTCGATCCAGGAGTGCAATACCTAATTCAACCACTGGGTGTCAAACTTACATACTGCACCTTTAAACAAAAAATTTGAGAAAAAAAATATATATACAGGGGGCTAATAACTCAGGAGGGCTAATAATTCAACTTTATGTGACAAAAATCACTAAGTGTCACCCTATTCTGATGAAACAAAAATATTACACTTCAAAACATACCTTTTTTTGCCTAAAGAGGCATAAAGGTTTTTTTTTTTTATTGTAACAAGGTTAAAAACAAAAAAAATGTAAAAGTGTCATTTTTATATATATATATATATATATATACCGAAATATCCTGATTACAGTAATGAGAAGTGTGGGGGAAAAAAGGTCAAGCAAAAAAACATGACTTTCAGAAAAAAAATAGCTTTCATGAAATTCACTCACCAACAAAATCCGAATCATATAAAGCATTTCTTTCTATTGTATTACCTCTCTCATTGAGAAATCGGAATTTAGTTTCATATATTATGTTGAACAAAGCATCACACTGTATTTAAATGAGGCGTTTGATACCGCAGTCATCTCACTGTCTCTGGCTGTAGACTATCTCTCCTGTTGGTCTGCTGTCTGATGCTCCGCCTCCTCAGTGGGTGTGTCCAGCGCTGGATTAACTAATCCAGCGGAGTCTTCCTGTTCTCTGCTGTCCTCTGGATGAGCGCTGACAAAGTCATTCTCCCACTCCAGAGCGGTGGAGTCCTCAGAGGTGGAGGTGGGGCCGCTGTCCTGCTGCCTCCCGCCAGGACGGAGAGCTGCACGTAAAATATCCTCCTCCGTTTTCGATCGCTCCCATGCAGGACCCATCCGGTTCATTCCTGATGAAGGACACAAGTTAATTCACTAAAGTCCGCATGACCTGGAAGCAGCAACCGTTTTTTTCATTTTTTTTTTTCATTTTCCAATTCGCTCTAAACTAATGCTGTGCTGTTAAAAGTTTACAAGTTTTTGCTTTGCTTAAAACATTGAGGAAACGCTCTTCCATCACAGCTCTTCCTTAGTGTGTGTGATGTTCAGTGAAGTCACTCACCCTCCTCATCCTCCCACTCCAGCTCCAGTGAAGTGGCGTCAGTCTTACTGGTGAAGTCCCAGCTGCCCTCCGTGTTGGGGGTCACCACATTCGTCTCAGAGCTCAGTCCTTCAGGTCATCGTCAAATCAAAAGAGACAAATATTACTATTTTATGGAAAATTGTTATATTCAAGCACATCATAATGTGTGTGTGTTTAATTAAAATAACTGCCTCTTTATGGACATTTATTCTCTGATGATGCATTCTCTGAACCACTTTTTTTAACGTCATGCCACATCCCAATTGGAATTTAGGTCAGGACTTTGACTAGGCCACTCCAAAGTCTTTTTTTTTTTTTTTTCTTTAGCCAGTCAGAGGTGAATTGCTGGTGTTTTGTTTTGTTTTTTTGGTTCATTGTCCTGCTGCAGAACCCAAGTTCGCTTCAGCTCGTGGTCACAAATAGATGGCCAGACATTCTCCTTCAGGATATATTGGTACACAGCAGAATTCATGCTTTTACTGGCATGAGGGCAGGATCAACCAGTCCCTCTTGAGATCCATAGCAAAGTCCAGTCAACTCCCACCCTCCCACATTTTGTTTTTTACATTTTAGATGTCCTTTCTCTTGGATTAATTGCAATTTGGAGATAGATAGGTAAGGCGAACATATTTGATTACAACTCATAGAACTTTTTTTTATTGTTATGTGGTGTTTATTTGCTATTGTGCAAAGAACTGCACAAAAATAATCCATTATTTGTCGATAATATGTGCCTGTAAATATCACTAGAGTAAAAACTAACAAAACTAACAAATGTTGTTGGTGTCACACTGCCCCGTAGCATTTATTTTACCTAGAAAATGCAGTTATATGTATGTTTAAGTATATTTTTAAGGTTTCACAAAAATGTAGTTGGAAGGACATTTTTTTGCAATGTGACTGTGTTGGTAAGTTAGAAAGCATTTAATTAAATTTATTTAATTAGATAAATCTTTCCCAGTGATGGGTTGCAGCTGGAAGGGCATCCGCTGCGTAAAACATATGCTGGATAAGTTGGCGGTTCATCCCGCTGTGGCGACCCCAGATTAATAAAGGGACTAAGCCGAAAAGAAAATGAATGAATGAATGAATAATTAGAAAAATCATAAATGACATTCTTTGGCAAATTGCGGCTTGTGTGTACTAAAACAAATAAAGAAAAGGAACTGGAAACAAAGGGCCCAAATCGGCATGCTCAATTTGTAAACGGAGCTTGGTATTGGAGTTTTAGCTCTATGTTGTATTGATTAACGTCACATTAAGGAGGAAAAAGCTATCACAACTTCTGTTTCATATAAATGTACACACAGATATTTAACTGACAGCAGTTGATACTGAAAATAAACAAATTTGAGCATTTAGAGATTAACGTTTGTCATTTAAATTAGTGTATTGTAATAATATTCTGTAGTATTCTAATAGGAACTTACTGTTACTGCGAAACGCTTCAGATTGAGCCTTTACACTCTGCAGGTACACCTCAAACTCCTCATCTGATGCTTTTCTGAAGAAACACAAACAGTTACATCATCCATCTGCAAATCTCTGCTGTTATCACCTTAGATGTGTGCATAAATCATAATAAAAGATTCAGCTATGAATCTTTTATTACATTTAAACTGTAGACATTTTAGGCATACTGCTGCCCATACAGGTGTAACACCACTATGATTTTGTCATTTTTACTGACATTTAAATATTATTTTAATAATTTTTTTTGTATAAATATCACTAGAAACCTTTATTGGAAAGATTTCAGAGCATTTTTTTCAGCTGAATGTTGAACGGTAAATGTAAAAATGTTAACAAAATAGTGCAAGGTAAAAAGTAACAGAGGCTGCGATATCTGCTGCCAGATCTATTTTCAGTTGTCAGACACAAACAGGAAAATATACTATAGTAATTTATAGTAAATACTATATTGGTTTTTTTTTAACCATACTGACACTGACACCTCCAATAGAGATTGAGATGTTGCACAATCAGCTAAAACGTTGCTAGAATTGGTTTTTATACATATTGCATCACCAAAAATGATTGAGGTCATGTCCATGTGTTGTGCGAAAAGTCGATATATTGATTATTGTGACAGGCCTAGATGCGCACATTGTAATATCGATGCTGTAACGATATACACTCACCGGCCACTTTATTAGGTACACCTGTCCAACTGCTCGTTAACGCAAATTTCTAATCAGCCAATCACATGGCAGCAACTCAATGCATTTAGGTATGTAGACATGGTCAAGATGATCTGCTGCACTTCAAACCGAGCATCAGAATGGGGAAGAAAGATGACTTTGAATGTGGCATGGTTGTTGTTGCCAGATGGACTGGTCTGAGATTTCAGAAACTGCTGCTCACTGGATATATTCTCTTTTTCGGACCATTCTCTGTAAACCCTAGAGATGGTTGTGCGTGAAAATCCCAGTAGAACAGCAGTTCTGTGGGCGCAAATGCCTTGTTGATACCAGAGGTCAGAGGAGAATGGCCAACAGTAACTCAAATAACCACTCGTTACAACAGAGGTATGCAGAAGAGCATCTCTGAATGCACAACACGTCCAACCTTGAGGCGGATGGGCTACAGCAGCAGAAGACCACACCGGGTGCCACTCCTGTCAGCTAAGAACAGGAAACTAAGGCTACAGTTCGCACAGGCTCACCAAAATTGGACAACAGAAGATTGGAAAAACGCTGCCTGGTCTGATGAGTCTCGATTTCTGCTGCAACATTCGGATGGTAGGGTCAGAATTTGGCGTCAACACCATGAAAGCATGGATCCATCCTGCCTTGGATCAACGGTTCAGGCTGGTGGTGGTGGTGTAATAGTGTGGAGGATATTTTCTTGGCACACTTTGAGCCCATTAGTACCAATTGAGCATTGTGTCAACGCCACAGTCTACCTGAGTATTGTTGCTGACCATGTCCATCCCTTTATGACCACAGTGTACCCATCTTCTGATGGCTACTTCCAGCAGGATAACGCGCCATGTCATAAAGCGCGAATCATCTCAGACTGGTTTCTTGAACATGACAATGAGTTCACTGTACTCAAATGGCCTCCAGTCACTAGATCTCAATCCAATAGATTACCTTTGGGATGTGGTGGAATGGGAGATTCGCATCATGGATGTGTAACCGACAAATCTGCAGCAACTGCGTGATGTTATCATGTCAATATGGACCAAAATCTCTGAGGAATATTTCCAGTACCTTGTTGAATCTATGCCACAAAGGATTAAGGCAGTTCTGAAGGCAAAAGGGGGTTCAACCCGGTACTAGTAAGGTGTACCTAATAAAGTGGCCGGTGAGTGTACTGTGCAGTCCTATCATGGAATATTGTTTGCATTAATCCGAACTCACGGTTTGTGCCGAGGGTCTTTGCTCTCTGGTTCTGATCTGGGTTTGGTCCTCTGTGGCTTCCCCTAAAAACACAACATTTAACAATGACGACTGACTCACATCCACTAACATGTCAAGTTTCAAGCATACACCAAATATCAGCAGATGGTAAAACCCACAGCTCATGGCAGAAAGCAGCCAAATAAGAGAAAAGAAGTCAGAAAAGAAGACATGAAGGCAAATTAAGAAGGAAAATGCTAATAAAAAGAGAAGATGAGAGAGGTGGTTTAGGGTAGCTAGTTCAAGATGGAGAAGGTTTTCTTGGAAGCAGATTGATTTTACTATTAAGAACATTAAGTGCTGGGTCATTCGTGAGAGGTTTGTTAATATTTAATGCTGGAGCAACAATAAGCCTTCAGTCCTGTTTATTATTATCCCTGACATGGACTATTCATTGCCTGCTGCAATCTATAAATGGTCTTCGTTAAAGGTGAGAAAAAAAGAAAGAATTGAAAACAAAATGTACAAAGGAGACGTCCCATTTTGAACATTTTCAAAATGTTAAAACAAGCCTATTTAATTTACTTTATTTAAATAATTTTTTTTAAATATAATTATATGGACTCGTCATCATTCAGCATAACAAATTTATGCCAAAATAGAACAGCATAATTATTCTGACCAGGATCAAAATATAATGTAAAATATTAAATGTCTAGTTGTTTTAGCAGCTGCATTTCGATCCACAAATAGCATTTTTAAATGTCATCAAATGATTCTTGTTTTTAAAATGGCTAAAAAAATACTTAGCATTATAGTTATAAGAATTATTAGCCGCCCTGAAAATTTTTTATTCTTTTAAAAATATTTCCCAAGTCTTGTTTAATGGAGAATTTTTTTTAACACGTTATTAAACATAATAGTTTTAATAACTCATTTACTTTGTCTTTGCCATGATGACAGTGCAAAATATTTTACTAGTTATTCTGCAAGATACTAGAATTCAGTTTGAAAGACTAGGTTAATATGGTTAACTAGGCAAGTTAGTATAATCAGGCAAGTTATTGGACAACAGTGGATTGTTCTGTAGCCAATAAAAAAAAAAAAAAAAACTTTAAATCTTAAACCTTAAAAATAAAAACTTTATTTGCTTTTATTCCAGTCGAACTAAAATAAATTGTAACACTTTCTGAAGGAAAAAATATATATATATATACAGGAAATACTGCGAATACTGTGATACCTTGCTCTATTAAACATTACTTAAGAAACATTAAAAAAAAAAAAAAATTCACAATTAAATTGTATTTATATTCATATATATGAACGGACATGTAATATTTTATAGACACAATATATAATAGAACATATATATATATATATATATATATATATATATATATGCTGAAGGCGTGTCATAAGTGAAAGGGGTGTGGCTGAAAACAAGTGGGCGGGGGTTTTGAGAAGGGCTGGGCGTGCTCAGTGCGAACGCCTCACCTCCTTTAGCTTTCGTTCCTTAGCGAGCCGCGCTGCCTCGCGCTGGGCTGCAAAAACAGCCTCCTCTTCTAGCCTTAACTTCTCCTCTTCTGCCACTAACTGGGCAGAAATCACAACAGAAAGGGAAGGTTAACTAAACACAAAATAAAAGCAGGGGCGAAAAAAAACTAACTAAAAAACAAAGCAATGGAAAACAACAAATGAAACCATAAACTTAAGGATTTTGAGTGAAACCCGCTATACCTGTGCTTTCAGCTTTTCATCGATCTGCACCTGTTTGTCTGAGAGCGCAGCATAGCGATGCTCCTTTAAGTGGCTGATCTCCTCCTCGTTGATGGGTCTGGACCAATCACATGAGAGAGCGTTGAGTTCAGAGTCGCCAATTCAAATCACTGTTACTTTATGTCATGTGACGCACTAATGTGAATAGTTAATGCTAAATTGATTATAAAATTGATAGTTTTGACTATCAGGTCCATTTTAGAGCTTATCCAGGCCAAGAGTCGACCATAAATAGGAAAAGACAGTTTGAATATTAGTGACCATAGATGGAAATGTTTGAACCCAAACATAAAACACAATTGGCAATAAAACCTTGGATAGAATCAATCAAAAACTTGCATAAAAGCTGAAATAAACATATAAATAAAAAAAAGTCACAGAATTTAGCTATTTATTTATGAATAAATAAAAAGTAGGACTGGACTAGTGCCTGTCGATACTATTAAACATACTAAAATGACTATTAAAATTAAGTATAGGCCTATACTTTGTGTACAATAGTATCTTCAGTAATAATAATAATGATATTAAAAATAACAATAATATTATATGACAGTTATTCGATATGCAACATAATGTCCTTCATTCACACAGCTCAGATTTACTGCCTTAAAGGTCCCGTGAAGTGCTTTGAATTGTGCATTTTTATTCATTGTTTGACGTAAACTCAACTGAAACACGGAGAGGGCGGGGCATAGAGTAGCTCCTCCCCTTTAAAAAAAACAGCCAATAGCATTTTGTTTTGATCACAGCTCTGCCAGTAAAGAGTGGTTGAGCTCAGGCGCATCAAATGAAAAGCAAATGAGAAGGATCTTGATGGGGGCGGGGCATGTCAGATATTAGAGAGCATTTGATTGGTCGGAAGATTTGTTGAGAAACTCAAGTAATCAAAGAATGAAGAAGAAATCATTGATCCTTTTAGGTGGAAGCGTTCTATGTTTATATCAGGTTTAAACGTGATTTTTTTCACTGTTTTGGAGTATGCTAGCTTACAGATATCCTTAAAATGAACAATGATACTAACATCTAAAAAAAAAAACTTTACATTTTTAATTTCAAGGGACCTTTAAAGTCACAGAATTTTCAGTTTTTGGTGAGCCATCCATTCAAGCATACTGTGTGTATGCAGATAAACAATCAAAAACATAAAAAACAAGATTAATATCATACCTGGGGCAGCTTTGTGAGCTCTCACCCTGAAAAAAAAAGACAAAAATTGATGTCTAAGCAAAAGATTAATCTTATAAGAGCTTAAACGTGGTTTTGTAAGTGCGTCCTCACCTCATCGCTCTCCACAAGGTTCTCAAACTGAAACAGAATGCATAATCACTCACATACACCAACAAAACTATATTCATATAAATTATTATATATAAACTATATTTTAATTATATATATATTTGTAAATAAACGATGATGGGTGTACCTCAATTGTAAAGTGTTCCCCAGCTGTGTTACTTCTGAAGTACTTCGACCTATTGACAGAAAAATATATAAATCAATCAAGTCTGACTGAATGATTAAAACATGATTTAAGCAATAGTAAAATCCAATATCATCGTATCTTGCAATTAAAAAAATACAATTCTGAGCTTCTATTCTGAGAAGCACCAAATAGGGACAATGTTTCTCAAAATAGTAATCATCTACTTCACAGAGACCACAAATACTAGTGGATATATAACAGTAGATTATTTCTAATATGTGGATTTAGATAAGATATAGATAAACAAAACATGATTGCCTGAAGGATGATGTCCCAGGGCGGATTCACATAATGACTCTGGGCGGGGTCCTGAGATTACACATCAACTAATGCGGAAACAAGAGTAAGCACGAATCGTTCAAGCGAATCGGCTCGTTCGGTCAATTCTTTCGATTCTCCGCTCAAAAGCGTGACATAAAGTTGCTTTGTTTACATTATGTTTTAAACGTTATGATACAAAAACGTTTAACTGCACATTTTACCACAACACGAGTCACTTTAAAACGTTAACGTTATGTCCAAAAGTGAACGTGTTGCGAATCGACTCAATTGAATCATTTATAAAAAGAAAGATTCATTCGCAAAACCATAGCTATTGGAACATTTATCAGCTACCTAAACTCATTAATGTAAATTCAGTGTTACATTAACATATATTTTAAGTAAACTCCTGTTTAAAAAATATCCACAGATTGTCCAACTGATGAAATCCACCTGACAACCGGCGAATCATTGAGGTAACGTAAAGTTGACTGTGAGAAAACTGTATTTTGATAGTCATTGGCTGCTAATATGATTTCCCTATTTAGAATTTGCAAAGAGCACTTTTCTAATATTATATTACTAAGGAGGATGTCCAGATGTGCGAATATAAAACCAATTTTAATGCTGCGAATGCTGTTTCAATCACAGATAACGTTTTAATAAAATCGTAACACTAGCCCCGTGAATGGCTCACCCTCCTCCTCTCTGTATCCTGTTGGCTTCTCTCCTAAAGAGCCCGAAACAGTGAGCCCAGCAGTTCCCCATGGCACACACGGATCAGGTGTTTGTTTCAGCTACTCCTCCATTGCGGATCTCCGGCTTCTTCAGACACTTTAACCACCGGGCACGAGGATTTTACCGTACGTTGCATGACTGTGTGAAGTGCGGGCACGCGGCCGGTTCGCGCAGGTAAATCACCTGCGGACACTGCACTCATCGCCCGTGAGTCGCATCCTCAGCTCCGGCCTAAAACACCCCTATTGTTTCCTCTTCCTGACAACTCAGACATGTGATTAATGTTTAAACTACGGCGAGTCGTGAGGCTCAAACACTGGAAGGACGTTTTAGAGACACTAAGGGGCGCCAGAGATCATTCGTACTTGAAATCACCATGGTAACCACAGTTTGCCCTAATAAATCATAGTTGGGCTACTGCAGCAATAATGCAAGACTATAATAGTTGTAGCAGTTCAGTTTTTTTTCTTCCAGAGCAAAAAAAATAATGACTATCATACATTTTTATTTTGACACCCACTGAAATGGCAATGTTACAGTAGTTTTATGTGGCAAAACATATGTCAGGCATATTTAGAGTAGGAATTGTTTGTTGACATATTAAAATGCTTCAAAGATCACAGCAGCAAAATACTAAATCGTTGGCATTTTAAATCATATATATTTGCCACTATCATTCAAACCACCAGGCTTTCATTCATTCATTCATTTTCTTTTACAATTTTACAATTTTAGCTTACCCAATTCACCTATACCGCATGTCTTTGGACTGTGGGGGAAACCAGAGCACCCGGAGGAAACCCATGCCAACACGGGGAGAGCATGCAAACTCCTCACAGAAATGCCAACTGACCCAGCCGAGGCTCGAACCAGCGACCTTCTTGCTGTGAAGCGATTGTGCTACCCACTGTGCCACCGTGATGCCCCACCAAGTTTTAGTAATTGAAAATATAATAAAGTTTAATACGTTGCTGCTCATTATTTTACAGTACAGGTCAGACTGTCCTTTGATCATAAACAAAATTATATCTGCTATTTTAAATGAAGATGGGACCTTAAAGGTGCAGTAGGTGATCTGCCAAAATGCTATCAGTTTGTATAGTAGCTTTGAAAACACAGTCCCTCCCCTGCCGTCCAAAGCCATGCCTCCTGAAACACAAACGCGCACCGTAAAGATGACAGTAGACAACCCACTAGATCACAGGTGTCAAACTCAGTTCCCGGAAGATCGCAGCTCTGCACAGTTTAGCTTTAACCCTAATTAAACACACCCTGATCAAACTAATTGAGTCCTTCAGGCTTGTTTTAAACCTCCAGGTAGGTGTTGAAGCAGGGTTGGAACTAAACTGTGCAGGGCTGCGGCCCTCCAGGAACTGAGTTTGACATCCCTGCACTAGGCATGGGCCGGTATGATAACCTTGGATAAAAATATCGCGGTTTCACGGTATTGTGATTACTGCTCTAAATAAGTTCTTTTGTCTCAGTAAAAAACAACACATTTTTCCCCCCATTGAACACAATATACAGCATTTCATTTTACAATTTTTCAATTTACAATTCACATTTATAATATTTTGGAACAGTAAACATGTCAGGCTAAATAATTCAAATAAATCATTGACTTCTGCTACGTTCATTAGTTTACAAAACACAGGTTTCTTTACAACACATTAAAAAAAACTTACATATACCTTAGGAACGGTATAACAGAAATTTTTTGAGGTTTTAAAACCTTGACTTTTCCAAACCGCGGTATACCTTGAAACCGGTTATCGTCCCATGCCTACCCTGCACTAGATCATGTCATTCGCCAGTAAGAAAACTTTATATAATACTACAATTCTGAATGAAAAACTGTATTATATCTAGCATGTTTTCAGTTGTGTAGCAATATTTCATGCATGTAAGGATCACTGGTCTCACTCTCTCATGCGCTTTGTCCTAAAGCAACTATAGTGCTTGGCCAGCGGGGTTGCAGGACTAAGCCATACTATACATATACAGAGTAGCATGGTAAACAATATAGGGAGCGCGTCACAGGTTGTCATTGTTCAAAAATGAACCAATGTAAATATAAAACCAACTTCACCTCAGTAATGCAGGCTAGGCAGAATAGCGCTATTTACTGATGTTTTGTTGTTAAACTAAATAAAAATTTACATAACCTATGCTGTGAAAGGAACCTTATGAAACTGAAAATAGTCACATCAATCTTTCGCCGGAAGATTTCAGTGGCTCAACAACACTTCCATGCATATAACCCATTCATAACACAAAACAATCTACATCAGCTTTGACTGACTAAAATAGTTTTAAAACATAACATTACCTGTCTAAAAGAAATACCTGGTGCCCACACAACTCCGACATCTTCGACCTGCGAAAACGAAGCATTTTGAAATTGCTTAGCTGCTGTTTACACTACTGCATTTTTGTTTTTTAAACATGTAAGTTTTGTTACGGTTACGCCTGTTGTCCACATTACTCCATCATCTTCAACCTGCGAAAACGAAGTGTTCTGAAATTGCTAAGCTGCTGTTTACACTAGTGCATTTTTGTTTTAAAACATGTAAGTTTTGTTATGGGTTTGCCTGGCATCCACACTACTCAAGCTGCGAAACATCAAGCTGCGAAAATAGAGCATTTTTAAATTGCTAAGGTGCGGTTTACACTAGTGCGTTTTTGTTTTAAAACACATACAGTTGTGGCCAAAAGTTTTGAGAATTACATAAATATTGGAAAAGTTGCTGCTTACGTTTTTACAATAGAAATTTGCATATATGATGCTTGAAATCATTGTTCTTCCATTGTTAACCATAGTGACCTGCAAAGAAACGCGTGCAGACCATTTATGTGTGGGGTTGCTTCTCATCCAAGGGAGTGGGCTCACTCACAATTTTGCCCAAAAACACAGCCATGAACCAAGAATGGTACCAAAACACCCTCCAACAGCAACTTCTTCCAACAATCCAACAACAGTTTGGTGAAGAACAATGCATTTTCCAGCACGATGGAGCACCGTGCCATAAGGCAAAAGTGATATCTAAGTGGCTCGGGGACCAAAACGTAGAAATTTTGGGTCCATGGCCTGGAAACTCCCCAGATCTTAATCCCATTGAGAACTTGTGGTCAATCCTCAAGAGGCGGGTGGACAAACAAAAACCCACTAATTTTGACAAACTCCAAGAAGTGATTATGAAAGAATGGGTTGCTATCAGTCAGGATTTGGCCCAGAAGTTGATTGAGAGCATGGCCAGTCGAATTGCAGAGGTCCTGAAAAAGAAGGGCCAACACTCAAATACTGACTCTTTGCATAAATGTCATGTAATTGTCGATAAAAGCCTTTGAAACGTATGAAGTGCTTGTAATTATATTTCAGTATCACAGAAACAACTGAAACAAAGATCTAAAAGCAGTTTAGCAGCAAACTTTGTGAAAACTAATATTTGTGTCATTCTCAAAACTTTTGGCCACGACTGTACATTTTGTTATGGTTACACCTGGCGTCCACACTACTTCAATATCTTTGATCTGCAAAAACAAAGCGTTTTGAAATTGCTAAGCTGCCGTTTGCACTAGTACATTTTCATTTTAAAATGTATAAGTTTTGTTACGTTTACAACTGGGATCCACTACTCCGACATCTTTAACCTGCGAAAAATTAGAATTTTTGAAATTGATAAGGTGCTGTTTACCCTAGTGAGTTTTTGTTTTAAAGCGTGCAATTTTTTTTATGGTTAAGCCTGGCGTCCACACTACCCCAGCATCTTCAACCCAAAAAAAAAGGAGTTTTGAAGTGTTGTCCTACTATTCACATACGAGTTGGTGCAGCCATTGGAATTTTTTGGATCGAGATTTACTGTCTCATTAACCTCCATTGATGTTTAGATGCTAAACTGATCGCTATGCTGCTTGATGTTGCAAATTGATATTTTACTATTATATTATTCTACTTTTTTTGTGTAGTCTGGAACGAGCAACTAGTTTGATTGTTTTCTGACGTTTATTATTCCTAGTCATTTCTCCCATAGGTATTGAAAAATAAGGTCAATTGGTAGACTGAAACACACACTTTTGAAAATGGAGGCACAACTATCCACAATCACTCTTCTGGACTATCGCACATCGTTCCCTGATTTGTCAAGAACCTCTCATACGACCATTACGCAAATGGTAGACTACAAGTATGGATGCCGGCAAAATATGTGTATGTGATTGTGAATGATCACATAACATGCGTTTTAGGTTGTATAGTGTGAACCTACATTTGGGTCGAAACAACTCAACATTTTTAGATTGGAATTAAGAATATACAACTTAAAAATCCTTTTTTTAACTTAACTTATACCTTGTTCAAATAAACAAACACAGTAGCTCCAACATATATGCTACATTTTTGACATATAAGTTTCCATTGTAACACTAATAAAATCTGTTAATTAACAGTTTTCATATTGTGTGATTCACAAGTGTTTTCCATTTATTTACGTTTGTGAATTGCATTATGGGACGTTGATCTCTGCTCTGTCGACTTTTGATGTTGAACATTCCACTCTATGGTTTAACAAAGTGACTTTTATTGACATTTTAGTAGTTTGAAATAATATAATGGGGCGGCGCGGTGGTTAGCACTGTCACCTCACAGCAAGAAGGTCGCTGTTTCAAGCCTCGGTTGGGTCAGTTGGCATTTCTGTGTGGAGTTTGCATGTTCTCCCTGTGTTCACGTGGGTTTCCTCCGGGTGCTCATGCGGTATAGGTGAATTGGGTAAACAAAATTGTCCATAGTGTGTGAATGGGAGTGTATGGGTGTTTCCCAGTGAAGGGTTGCAGCTGGAAGGGCATCCGCTGCGTAAAACATATGCTGGATAAGTTGGCGGTTCATTCCGCTGTGGTGACCCCAGATTAATAAAGGAACTAAGCCGAAAAGAAAATGAATGAATGAATGAATGAAATAATATAATGTATAAGATATATTATAGAGAGAAATAAGTTTGTAAAATAACAGAAAATGTACCGGCAGTTTATTATAAGGTTTTTGTAGTGTAATATACAACACCAACCCAGACAATATATCACTTTAAACTATTAAAAATGTCAATAAATTTCAAACTTTTCAAGGTTAAAAGTTGTTGGAAGAAAGATCAAGGTCCCATAATGCAATTCAAAAGCATGAATAAACATGGGGACAAAAAAAAACATGAACCATAGGCATGGGCCGGTATATGATTCTGACGGTATGATAACCTTGGATATAAATATCACGGTTTCACGGTATTGTGATTACTGCTCTAAAATATATTCTTTTTAAATGTCTGGGTAAAAAACAAAAACTTTTCTCTCTTTGAACACAATATATTTTATTTTGAGAAACTTTTAAAATATTTTGGAGCAGTAAACATGTCAGGCTGAATAATTCAAATGAATCACTGACTTCTGCTGTCTACATTAGTTTCAAAAACACTGATTCTTTTTACGATTTAAAATGGCATCTTTGGAGATCTTTTCTGCTGGAGATACTGTTTTCCTAAAACAAAAAATAAATTAAAAAATCTTACTCATACCTTAGGAACAGTATAGCAGAAAATTTTGACGGTTTTAAAACCTTGACTTTTCCAAACTGTGGTATACCTTGAAAACGGTTATCGTCCCATGCCTAGGTGTCCAACATCTAATGGTTCTTTGGCTATCAGACTCCTACATATGGAGGATCATCTGCGTCTCCTCTGATTCAGAAACAATGGGGTCTCAGGTATTACTTCATCAAACCCGAGACCCCGCTGCGTTTTTAAGGTCAAGGAGGATTAAAATCATATTAGCCAACGTACTTTGATGCTTGGTTTCAGGGAGCGCAAATTGCTCCTAACAGCAGGTAAAGCCACGCGCCCAGATTGCGCTCCAAGTAAGGCAACCCCACCTTTACGGGCCATCGGTCTGAAACCGTCACGTATGATTTGCGGTCCTGCACGTCCAGATAAAGCCACACATACACCTGCTCTATCAGCGGGCCAGAGCGGCTCTTAATGAAAACTAGATTATACCTGGAGACTGAAGACCGCTGTATACTCGTCACACATGGTGGGATCCGAATGCTTGGCGAAGGTGCTGGAAAAACCGTGTCACTCTCAGGGGTGTCAAATACTTGGGTAATTTTACTTTATTACTATACTAATGAGGGATAGTTCACCCAAAAATGACAATTTCCTCACCATTTACTCACATTTAAAGTACATATGAAATCAAAACTAACCATTTTGATTTTGTTAGCTCACATTGCTATAGTTTGTGGTGAACAATTCATCTGCGAGTGTCATTAAGAAAAAATATATATATTTGCCCTTGTAATCTAAAATTAAAATCTAAAAATGCACTTCCTGTTTGTTTTCAGTTGAATTCTCAGATTACGTCTGTCTGAGGGATTGGGCGTGGCTAAAATACTTAACCACGCCCCTCCAACTGTCAGTTTTGACAACAAATAGAAATGGTGAGGAGGAGGAGGAGTCTGTTAGGTTGTAATAACTCTCCACAAACCCTTTTCCAGATCTTTCTAAATGAAATGCCTACTTTACTACATCCAATCAGCTCGCAGTAGAAAAAACAAGCCACGCCCACTGCTTTCTCATTTAATATTTCGTTTCTCTAGGAATTGCATCACAATAAGAAAAAAAAAAATGGTCGCAGCTTCCGGTTCATGCAGACTTTAAGTGGTTCTAAACTGAATTGCTTTCTTCTGTTGTACACAAAACATGATATTCTGTAAAATGCTGTAAAAAAGCAGACAATTACATCTATAGTGAAAACAAAAAGTAGTGCTTTTTTCAGCATTGTTCAATATATCTTCATTTGTGTTCAACAGAAGAAAAAAAAACAGGTTTTGAACAAAAAGGAGGATAAGTAAATGATGACAGAATTTTCAATTTCAGATGAACTGTCCATTTAAAGTTGCAATATGAAATATTGTAAAATGCTAACGTTAGCCTGATTTACTATTTTACTCAAACCCATATGTAATAAATCCAGAGAAACTGAGAATTTGTGGTCTATCATTTTTTCCCATAGTTCTTTATCCAAATTTGCAAAAAAGAAAAGCCCATGTTAAATTAGTTAAAGGACAGCATATGTTTTTAAGGGCTTTATTTTTGCTTTCACTCTTTTTAATTATTGACGTTTCTACTTCCATGCCAATGCATGTTCTATTGTTATTTTTAACCAAACCTTTGTATGTGTAAGGTGTGCCATGTTGTCTTGTTTTTTTACTTTGTAGTTTAGTCTTGTCTTCTTGTTTCCTGCCATGTGCTACTTTTGTGTGTGTGTCATGTTTTCATTGGTTGATTTAGTCATGTGTCTTGTTCTTCATTGGTTGTCCTTGTCATATGTCTTGTTTCTCTTTAGGTGCGTTCGACTTTGAAATCTTAAAGCGGTGCATGCCGGTTTGAGATTTTGTCCGACTTGACGCTGCGCAGACGCCACGTCACATGTGGCATCAAAGTACTGCAACATTGTTCCGAGATCAGACAGCGGACTCAGCCGGTGCAGCGACAGCAATAGCTGCGATGACGACACCGATATTACACGATTGGCTGCATTCACTGCATGACAACAACCACGTGCGTTTCGGGTTTATTATTGGACAACTTCAGTCTACAAATTTCCAAACAAACGATTAACGTTTTATGCCATCTCTATCTTGTACACATCATGCTTATTAAAAGACTACAAATATTTTACTGCAGTAATCATCTTTTGTTAAATAATTTGTTTCTAAAAGCTAGATTATTTGCATAGGTTTATTTTCGACCTTTTTCTATACAGACCATTTACTGTATTCAGCACCATAAACGATTTAAATTATATATTTTTAGTGAATAACCAAATGTCAACTCAAATAGTTCATTCTGAAAGATTACAAATTTCTTTAAATATATAAATTACATTGTAAAATGCATTCTGAGGGAGCCTATATGTGAAATACAGGAACATGTCTCCAAAGTAATGCAAATTGTCAGTTGTGTCTACTGTCTAACAAATGGCTAGTTAACACTTTCAAGCTGGTCAAGTGGCAGGACAGGTTCTGACTCCAGTACTTCATTTGCACGCTTTGTTTTCATGCTAAAATGTATCATGAATGGGTACTTATATGCTGATGAGATCGGGACTGGAGATGCAATTTACCCTGCTGACAACAACACTTTATTTGCATGCTTTGTTTAGGTTTGTCCCCACCTATATGTATCACTGTCTGTAATAATGTATTTAAACTGAGTGCCTAGCTGCACTAGTAGAGAGATCTTTCGATGAACGCCACAGCTACGCTGAGTTCTTATTAAAGGATTCTGCTTTGAAGATACCCAAAAGCCTCCCCGGTTTTGTCTTGTGTTAGAAATTCACAACAATTCCCTTGTTGTTGAAAATGACCTATAGTTTGTAACGACTATACTCAGTTTTATTTGTACTGTAACTCTTTTGTTGTTATTGCAATATATACATAAATGATCACGCCATGTAATCTGTCATGAGTCATGACTGCAGCAAACTACGAGCCCCGAAGTGTCCGACCTGACAGCCCCGTTTTCAACTCTGTCCCCACCTGCGCTCGGCTAATCTCGTTGATTGCCGGCTGCAGCCATGGTTCATGTCGAACGCACCTTTTGGTTGTGTCATGTCATGTGATCCCTAGTGTTTGTTATATATAGCCTCATGTTTCCTTTGTTTGTTGTCTAGCTAACCCATACTGTCGTAAATGTCATTACAATATGTCTGTCTGACAAATCACTTTATGATACTTATTTTACGTTGCATTAGAGGATGATTTAATATTATGAAAAAAAAAATCCTCTCAATTTTTATTTTTGCTATGGTACTTAAAGTTTCTTAGATGTTAGTATGATTATGTTATAAGCTAGTGTGCTTATACAGTGACACAATTCACACGAAGAAGATATAAACATCCAAAGCTCGCAGTTTGTCACTTTCGCCTAAATAGATCAACAATTTTTACCAATTATTATTTTATGCCAAATATTTTCTTTCCGATCCTATACCAAGTATTTCAAGACAAGTATCGTCGATACTGATATTTTAATGAAATATTTTATATTGATATAAGAATTTTTTTTATCACCTTCAGTATTATTATTCAATAAAAAGACATTTTTATCATTATTACTATTATTAAGATATTAAAATCAGTGATCACTCATTAAGAAAAAAAAACATAGAAAGGATCGATCCGCCCACCCCGTCACCTCATACTTCATTTTCTCATCAAATCATCTGACCAATCAAGTGCTCTCTAGTGTCTGACATGCCCCACCCCTTCAAGACGCTATTGCTATATGAGCTCAAGCACTTTCACTGGCATCACTAGCTGTGATAAAAATGAAATGCTATAGGCTATTTTTTTTTTATATAGGGGGAGGAGCCTCTCAATGTCCCGCCCTGTCTTCATGTTTCAGTTGAGTTTATGACACACATCAAACAAAAATGCACATTTCAAAGCCCTTCATGTGATCTTTAAGTGCAATTTTAGAGCTGTTCTTGTTTAATTAATATCGTTTTAGCCAGATACTTGTATTGAATAAATATTTCATTCATTATCTGTAGAGTACTTCTTTAAATGAACCCCAGGTCACAGTTTTGAGTCAGAATTATTAGCCCTGCTGAATTATTAGCCCCCTGTATATATATTTTTTTCCAATTTCTGTTTAAAGGAAGAAGAATCTTTCAACACATTTCTAAACATAATAGTTTTAATAACTCATTTCTAATAACTGATTTCTTTTATCTTTGCCATGATGACAGTAAATAATATTTGACTAGATATTTTTCAAGATACTAGTATTCAGCTTAAAGTGACATTTAAAGGCTTAACTAGGTTAATAACTAGGCAAGTTAGGGTAATTAGGCAAGTCATTGTATAATGACGGTTTGTTCTGTAGACAATCGAAGACAAATATTGCTTAAGGGGGCTAATAATTTTGACCTTAAAATGGTTTAAAAAAATAAAAACTGCTTTCATTCTAGCCAAAATAAAACAAATAAGACTTAAGAAATATTATCGGAAATACTGTGACAAATTCCTTGCTCTGTTAAATATAATTTGGAAAATATTTGAAAAAAGTAAATAAAATAAAAAATCACAGGAGGGCTAATAATTCTGACTTCAACTGTATTTATTTATTTATTTATTTATTTATTTATTTTAAGATTGCTGTGGTAATTTACCATGAAGGTTAACCTCCGAACGCATAAAATGACTCATTGCTTTGTGCCCTATAGAGCTAATGCTCTCCATATGGCTGCATGCGGAAGCATTATGAAGCGCTTTGTTCAACAGGATTTGCTAAATGTCTGTAATTCTTCACAGACACAAACTAAATGTGTCTGCGGGCACCGGAGCATGCGCGATACATCCTGCAAACGGTGAAACGTCCCGTGTCATTTAACCTGCGAAGACTAATGAGACCTTCCTCTGTTTCTTTTTCCAAGCCTGCGGTTGCAGCGTTCACTTTTTTATCTTTAAATTCTGTGCAGCTCAGATTTAAAACAGTAAAAATAACACCAAAACACTCTTTTTAGGGTGTCAAGACGGGTTTTTTTAGGGGAGAAACTCATTAGGGTCACAGCATGTCATGCCCGTGCTGCGCTGTTTCTTTGGAAACTGCAGAGAGACTTTAGTGTTTCCTGCTGTGGGCGAAAGGGCAAACTAACATTCATCCTCTGATTCCCTTTGACCTCTGACCCCGGCCGAGTCTCAGCACAGATGCTCAAGCTCCACAACACCGACTACAGCACAGACAGTAGGAATAATCGGCTTTCATTATACACTGGTCAATTTGCCATTCAAATATCTCGGTATAATGAGTGCTAACCTTGCACTTTTTTGGAATATTTTAAAAGAGGGAATTTGAAATAGGTGTACGATGAGTTCAGATGCAAAAACAACTAAGGGTCAGCTGAAATTGTCTTCTAAAATGAGCATTTTTCTCAGGCTCCTTTGTGGAGGTTTAGTAATTTTACATTTATGGCAAAGAATAGGTTATTTATATTGTCTTTAACATTAACATAAACATATGTAGCTAAGAAAAATGCTAATTTTACAAGAACATTTCAGACAGCACTTAGAGGTTTTAGCATCTGAACTCTTCCTAAATATATTGAGGTTTGAGACTTTCCCAGCAGGCACAGGGCGTCAACATGACGTCAGATTGATGTTGTACCCCAATGTCGTGGGACATTGCATTTTGGGTGGAAATGAAAATCGGGTTGACGTCAGAGACCAATGCCAGACCGACGTCAGTGTCCAATGTCGGACAGACATTAGATTTTGGTCACTTTCCAACGCAACCTAAAAACAACCAAATATCAACGTCTAATGATGCTACAGCTTGACATTGTGTGGATGTTTCCACTATGATGTCTATCAGACTTTGGATTTTGGTTGCCATACCTGACGAATAAATGTCAGTATTTGACGTCAATATGACGTTGGATTTTAGTCACTTTCCAACACAACCTAAATTCAACCAAATATCAATGCCATTTCCCATCGTTATTGGACATAAAAATAACGTTGTCCTTGGACGCTGGCTAGACATTGAATTTTGGTCACCTGACATCACGACCTAAATCTAACCTAATATTAACGTCTTATGACGTTGTGTGCCTGCTGGGTTGTCTTTTCCTTGAAAGAAATTGATACTTTTTGTAGGACAATGATGCGTTTAACAGTACAAATATACTAAGCAGGACACTAACATACAATCTTAAAAAAAAGATTAAATGATTTCTGAAGAGATGTAGCTTTGAATCAGAAAAAATAATAATATTATTTAATTGTTTACATAAAAATGTTAATATTTTTAATAATACACACTACTATGGTTCTATTTATTTTTTAAGGCTGCATATGTACATCATCGGAGGGGGAAAGCCCCGCCCATTAGTGATGATCTCATTGGCATAGACAGCCCTGAGTGAGAAGTAGCCGTCTGCCATTAGAGTTTTTGCACCATACTTGCTAAAGATAATATCAGCGACTGTTTTGAATCTGCTGTTTTTCCTCTTTTGAAAAAATGGATTTTCATCTCATCAAAACGGCCTATAAGGCAAAGCATAAGGGACAGTTTCAAAGAATGCTTGTAGGGTATTTTGAGCTGAAACTTCACATACAAACTCTAGGGACATTAGATACTTATTTTATTCTATTGTGTAAAAAGGAGCATAATAGGTCCCCTTTAAAGTTTTTTTAAATTTAATGCTTAGTAATGCATATTTCTAATAAAAAAAGAGCTTTCACATATTTACAATAGAAAATTGACAAAACATCTTCATGGACCATAATCATTTATTTTCCTTCTGCTTAGTCCCTTATTATCAGGGGTCGCCACAGCGGAATGAACCACCAACTATTCCGGCATATGTTTTATATGAGCATGTCTTTGGCGCATGTGTTTGGACTGTAGGGGAAACCGGAGCACCTGGAGGAAACCCACGCCAACACGGGGAAAACATGCACACTCCACACAAAAATGCCAACTGGCCCAGCTGGGACTCGAACCAGCGATCTTCTTGCTGTGAGTCGAAAGTGCTAACCACTGAGCCACCCTGGACCATGATCATATTCTTATGAATTTCATTTTGGTATTAAAGAAAAATAAATAATTTTGACCCATACAATGGATTTTTGGGTAAATATTTGTGGGCCAGGGTCACATTTAATGCTGTGAACTGACTTCTCATTGTTTTTCTTTTCACTTCAATCCGACAGCTGTGATAGTTCAGTTTTAATCGTGCAGGGGCATTATCTATTTGTGAGGTATTTTTGTCAGCTTTTGGCACATGTGCCCAGTAATTTCAGGCACCAACTATTATAGCTGTGGCTCATAGCACAAACAAGCAAGTGCAGGATGATGTGTGTACTGAAGGTCAATATTTGTGTTAGAGGTCTGAACTTAAGCATTAATGCGCTTTTGTAGTATTTCCTCATTGTAAGTGAGGTTTTGACCAGAGGGAGATGACAGATGGGGAATGTGGTTGGACACAGCGATGTGAACATGTCTTTAACCCCGCTGAGAGCTGATGTCTAATCCCGATGCACCAGCAGAGACACTTCTGAACTGCTGATTACAGTAAATCTCACAAAAGCTCAGAGAACACAGTGACGTGAAGCTGAAGTTTGCCTGTAATTTTCCTGCAGCGTGTTGCCATAGTGACTTAAATCGTTCCTCAATCAGCACAAATCCTGATGTAATCAGTAACGCTGACATCACAACTGACATCCAACCAGACGATGAGCGGGTTGGGAAACTTCAAGTTCTGCTTTAACAGAAGTCCGCTAACTTGCATAGCAATAAAATGAATATGGATTTAGCATTTGGTGGTGCAAGAAATGTTCATATTGAAATCGCGGGCCACCTTTAATGCCATTTTATCATTGTAAGTTAGATATAGTTGAAGTCAGAATTATTACCCTCCCATATTTTTTTCCCCAATATCTGTTTAACGGAAAGAAGATTTTTTTGTTAACACATTTCTAAACATAATAGTTTTAATAACTCATTTCTAATGGCTGATTTCTTTTATCTTTGCCATGATGACAGTACATAATATTTTACTAGATATTTTTCAAGACACTAGTATTCAGTGGGTTTCCTCCGGGTGCTCCAGTTTCCCCCACAGTCCAAAGACATGCGCTATAGGTGAATTCATTCATTCATTTTCTTTTCGGCTTAGTCCCTTTATTAATCCGGGGTCGGCACAGCGGAATGAACCGCCAACTTATCCAGCATATGTTTTACGCAGCGGATGCCCTTCCAGCTGCAACCCATCACTGGGAAACATCCATACACACTCATTCACACACATACACTATGGACAACTTATCCCACCCAATTCACCTATACCACATGTCTTTGGACTGTGGGGGAAACCGGAGCACCCGGAGGAAACCCACGCCAACATGGGGAGAACATGCAAACTCCACACAGAAACGCCAACTGACCCAGCCGAGGCTCGAACCAGCGACCTTCTTGCTGTGAGGCGAACGTGCTACCCACTGCGCCACCGTGCAGCCCTGCTAAAGGTGAATTGAATAAGCTAAATTGGCCATAGTGTATGTGTATGAAAGAGTGTGTATGGGTGTTTCCCAGTGTTGGGTTGCAGCTGGAAGAGCATCCGCTGCGTAAAACATATGCTGGATAAGTTGGCGGCTCATTCCGCTGTGTCGACCCCTGATTAATAAAGGGACTAAGCTGATAAGAAAATGAATGAATGAATGAATAAACATGTACCATATCGATAAAATGTATGAGGTATGGACTTCTAATAATGAAATTAATACTGTTATTCAGCAAGGAAAAATTTAATTCTTATAAAATGACAGTAAAGACATATTGCATAGCATCACAGATCATTTCTATTTCAAATAAATGCTGTTGTTTTGAATTTTCTATTCAGTAAAACATGAAGAAAAAAAAATCTCTGAACATTTCCGAACATGTGCAAGGTTCACATTTAAGAACAAAACTTTTTCAAGAATTTAACTATTAACTATATTCAGAGAATTATAGAGGCTTAACATTTTAATTAGCCAGTGGGTTATGAAGATCACAATAGAGCATTTTCTATTACTGCCATTAATAATGAAAAGTAATACTTTTTGGGGGGCTGGCATGTTTTAGTTTCCAAATTAAAAAGCACAATTGTAAACAAATGGCAAAATAGGTGTTGTTTGGAATACACACACATTGTACAGCTATCATTATGGGGACTTCTCATAGATGTAATGATTATATTCTGTACAAACTGTACATTAATAACAATAATAATAATAATAATAATAATTCCTTACATTTTATATAGCACTTTTTCTGGACACTCAAAGCGCTTTACACATTTTTAGGGGGAATCTCCTCTCCACCAATCAGCTGGTGTGTGGTGTGCGGTCTGGCGCAATATGGCTACCTCCGCACACTGGTGGTGGATGAGGAGACAGAGTGATGAAGCCAATTATGTTATGGGGATGGTTAGGAGGCCATGATGGACAGAGGCCAGTGGGCAAATTTGGCCAGGATACCGGGGTTAAACACCTAAGGACATCCTGGGATTTTTAACGACCACAGTTAAAAATCAGGACCTCGGTTTAACGTCTCATCCAAAAGACGGCACTCACTGAGCAGTATAGAGTCCCCTTCACTATACTGGGGCATTAGGACCCACACAGACTGCAGGTTGAGCACCCCCTGCTGGCCTCACTAACACCACTTCCGGGAGCAACCTAGCTTTCCCATGTGGTCTCCCATCCAGGTACTGACCAGGTGCAGCCCTGCTTAGCTTCAGCGGGCGACCATGTGAGAGTTGCAGAGAGCTAGCTGCCAGCTAGCCTGTTTATAACCCTATTCACCAACCCTATGCCTAAACCTCACAGGAAACAATCTACATTTTTGAAACACTTATTAATTCTGTGTGACATTTCTCTTTATGAGTCATTTCTTCATGGGGACTAAAAAATTTTACCCACAAAGTCAAAATGTACTGGTACTGCTATACTTGTGGGGACATATTGTTTCCACAACATAATGAATTCATGCTATCCACGCCACACAAGTAGTAAAAAGTAAGGAATTCAAAGTACACGCACACACACACACACACACACACACACACACACACACACACACACACATACATACATACATACATACATACATAAAAAACATACTATCCACCCCCCCAAAAAAAATCTAAATCAGAACTAGTATTTCCCAGATCACGGTATATGTTGAAATCAGCATTCCAAAGTTTCCTGGATGATGTACTATTTCCAGTAGAACCTCAAGGTGGAGATCCTAACTTTTTGGCTTTCTTTCTTCTCCATTGCTGCATTCCAGTTCACATACTATGTATCCTAATAAAAAAAATTGGAAGTAGTGTTTCCCAAATACAGTATAGTACAGTATTTACTCTCTAGTATCTGACTTGCCCCGCACCCTGCAAGAGACTTCTGATTTCCTTTCATCTGCCCTCACTGACAGAGCTGTGATAAAAAACGAAATGCTACTGGCTGCTTGTCAAAAAGGGGAGGAGCTACTATATGCCCCACCCTTGAGATTATGTCGAACATCGAATAATAAAATTCACATTTCAAAGCACTTCATGGAACCTTTAAGTAGAGAGGTTTACATAAAGGGGCTTGAATAATATAACCTGACTCAAAATATATATTAAAAAAAATATATATACATAATACATTGTTCACTTCATCTGCAGCAATACTGTGAACTTTTATAAGAATAAGTTTGGTCATATGCAGTAGGCTATTAACCTTTGAATGCATCAAGTAGGCTACATGAGGAGATTTCTCTGCATGAACGACCCACAAATAGCAGTTTAACATGCTACTTCATCTCCAGTACGGTAAGAAATTTAATCAAAAGAAATGTGGAGGATGCTAAGATGACAAGATGATTGACAGGACACTTTAAACGGTGACAAAATAGCACGTAACTAAGCAACAGAATTGTCTGTTAAGATGAAAGTGTGACGCGGTATTGTGTCCCAAAGCTTGCCTACATCTCTGTCACACACTCAAAATTACACACTTTTTCCTTCACAAAAACAGTATAGCTACTTTTAGGTCTGGCTTGGCTTGTGTGTGGTTCATTAAACAATGTAACAGCAGTACTTCTGCTATTCCATTAGCACCACCTACTGCCAGAGACAATGTGGTTAGCATGCTAAAATACACAAGAAATAAGTAAGCTATTTGTCATATATTGCAAAAGCATGCTAATTCATATTAGCATAGTGTCCAGCAATGTGTAGAAACATGTTAAACATGCCGAAAACATCAAGGCAACATGCTAATTAATGTCAATAATATGCTATGTATGTTAGAAACACAACTAGCTTTGTGCTAACGTATCAGAATTGTGATAAGAACATGCTAAACATGTTAGCAGCATGCTACAAATGTTTACACCTAAAACATGTAAGCCATGTTTTACAAAATGCTAATTCTTGCAGCATAGTGTCAAAATGTGTTAGACATGCTAGCAACAAAGAAGTGAACAAGCAAAGGAAAAAAAAACATTCTAGCAACATATTTCATGGTAGCAATTGTGTCAGCTGTGCTATAATGCTAAAAACATAGCTAACATTTGCTAGCTAATTAGCTGCTAGTGTAACATTTAACATAGCTGTGCTAGCTAACATTTTAACTTGCTATGTTATGTTAAAACATGTCAGAAGCATGACATAAGTATGTTAATCAGTAATGTTTTAAATCGTGCTAAAACCTTGCTGAAAATGATCAATATTTATTTATTTTTCAATTCACCCTAAGTTTACATGTAGCTAATTACAAAAGTAGGGCTAGCATAGGGGAGAGCGGGGCACAAAGTAACACTTTTTGGTTTTGGCCAAATAATGAACAAAGTAATGGGGTTAGAGAAACCATTTTTGTACCAACAACACACAAGCCTCTCCTACAAATGAGCACTGAAATTATGACCGCCGGACCTATGGTTTCTGTGCAGTATTGCCAAAAGTGCCAGGAGTAAAAATTTTACTATTTACCCCACCTGCGGGGCAAGTTGTAACAGACAGAGGGTTAGTTGTAACACGTGCTTAAATAGTCCGATTTCACACAATAAATTTAAATTCAGTTTACTTTAAATAGAAATCTCCTCAGTACTTAACTCAATTTTTTTTATTCTACATAGCACAGCATGTTTACTTATTTATCTTATTATTTATTTGCATTATTAGCAATACAATAATTTTTTTTCTATCTCAAAACATTTTTATATCAAAAGTTCTCAGCATTACACTCAAAATTTAAAAATGATTTTGTTCATTTAATTGGTGTCCAACAGTGTGTGGCTTAATTGTAACACCCTGTTACAACTAACCTCGATGTGTCGTGTTTTCCTCAAAACTGCCTAGCAGTCACTGTGTGTTTTTTTACATCTTTCAAAATGGTTCCATCTTTTAGCCTAGAAGACGGTGATCACAACAATATAAGATTTTGCTTACATACTTTCACAGATTTTAAAAAAAAAAAAAATATCGAGAATAATAAAAATACGCTGCAAAAAAATGTTTTCTCCTGTGTTTCTCATCCAAATTTCACCAAACTTTTCAATAATTGGCAGGAAGACGTCTGCCGACACTGTGGTGAAAACCTCGGAAGCATGCCATAGTTAACCCTGAGCAAATACCTTAAAACTCCGTGTTACATTTTACTCCACGTTACTTTGTGCCCCGTGCTCCCCTAAGCATCATACTCCAAATTCTTTTATTTTTGAGAGAAAGAAAGAGAAATTTTATAATATAATAAAATATAATATAATATAATATAATATACGCGACGCGGTGGCCCAGTGGGTAGCGCTGTCGCCTCACAGCAAGAAGGTCGCTGGTTCGAGCCTCGGCTGGGTCAGTTGGCATTTCTGTCATGTTCTGCCCGTGTTGGCGTGGGTTTCCTCCGGGTGCTCCGGTTTCCCCCACAAGTCCAAAGACATGCACTATCGGAGAATTGGGTAAGCTAAATTGTCCGTAGTGTATGTGTGTGAATGAGTGTGTATGAGTGTTTCCCAGTGATGGGTTGTGGCTGGAAGGGCATCCGATGCATATGCTTGATAAGTAAGCGGTTCATTCCGCTGTGGTGACCGCTGATTAATAAAGGGACTAAGCCAAAAAAAGAAAATAAATGAATGAATAATATAATATAATTTCACTTATAATTTTCCCCTTCCATAGGCATAATTTGTGACCTTTCACTATAGAACCAAATTGGATTTCCATGTAGTTTTCTTTCTCTCTCTCTCTCTCTCTCTCTCTCTCTCTCTCTCTCTCTCTCTCT
>CAIGQV010018344.1:1372805-1397295 GCA_903798115.1 Danio jaintianensis | reverse complement strand
ATTTCCCAAATTATGTTTAACAGAGCAAGGAATTTTTCACAGTATTTGTGATAATATTTTTTCTTCTGGAGAAAGTCCTATTTGTTTTATTTTGGCTAGAATAAAAGCAGTTTTTATTTTTTATAAAGCTTTTTTAATATTTAGATGAAAAACGTACATTACAGTGCATCCGGAAAGTATTCATAGCGCTTCACTTTTTCCACATTTTTTTATGTTACAGCCTTATTCCAAAATGGATTAAATTCATTTATTTCCTCCAAATTCTACACACAACAGCCCATAATGACAATGTGAAAAAAGATTTTTTGAAATTGTTGCAAATTTATTAAAAATAAAAAACCTGAAAAATCACATGTACATAAGTATTCACAGCTTTTGCTCAATACTTTGTTGATGCTTCTTTGGCAGCAATTACAGCCTCAAGTCTTTTTGAATATGCTGCCACAAGCTTGGCACACCTGTCTGAATGGGAATTTTTGCCCATTCCTCTTTGCAGTACCTCTTAAGCTCAATAAGGTTGGATGGGAGGCGACAATGTACAGCCATTTTCAGATCTCTCCAGAGATGTTCAATAGGATTTAGGTCTGGGCTCTGGCTGGGCCACTCAAGGACATTCACTGTGTTGTTGTGAAGCCACTCCATTGATATTTTGGCGGTGTGCTTTGGGTAATTGTCCTGCTGGAAGATGAACCGTTGCCCCAGTCTGAGGTCAAGAGCACTCTGAAGCAGGTTTTCATTCAGGATGTCTCTGTTCATTGCTGCATTCATCTTTCCCTCTATCCTGACTAGTCTTCCAGTTCCTGCTGCTGAAAAACATCCCCACAGCATGATGCTGCCACCACCATGCTTCACTGTAGGGATTGTATTAGCCTGGTGTTGAGCGGTGCCTGGTTTTTTTCCAAACGTAATGCCTGGCATTCACTCCAAAGAGTTCAATTTTAGTCTCATCAGACCAGAGAATTTTGTTTCAGATGCCTTTTGGCAAATTCCAGGCAGGCTACTATGTCCCATTTACTAATGAGTGGATTCCGTCTGGCCACTCTACCATACAGGCCTGTTACAGGTGGATTGCTGCACAGATGGTTGTCCTTTTGTAAGGTTCTCCTCTTTCCAGAGAAGAACGCTGGAGCTCAGACAGAGTGACCATCGGGTTATTGATCACCTCCCTGACTAAGGTCCTTCTCCCCTGATCACTCAGCTTAAATGGCCAGCCAGCTCTAGGAAGAGTCCTTGTGGTTCTTCCACTTACGGGTGACGGAGGCCACTGTGCTCATTGGAACTTTCAGAGGAGCAGAATTTTTTTCTGTAACCTTCCCCAGCCTTGTGTCTCGAGACAATCCTGTCTTGGAGGTCTACAGACAATTTCTTTGTCTTCATGCTTGGTTTGTGCTTTGACATGCACTGTCAACCCTGGGACCTTACATAGACAGGTGTATGCCTTTTCAAATCATGTCCAATCAACTGAATTTACCACAATTAAGCTGCTGAAACATCTCAAGAATGATCAGTGGAAACAGAATGTACCTGAGCTCAATTTAGAGCTTCACGGCAAAGGCTGTGAATACTTATGTACATGTGATTTTTCAGTTTTTTTATTTTTAATAAATTTCAAAAAAAAAAATTTCACATTGTCATTATGGGCTGTTGTGTGTAGAATTTTGAGGAAATAAATGAATTTAATATATTTTGGAATAAGGCTGTAACATACAAAAATGTGGAAAAAGTGAAGCGCTATGAATACTTTCCGGATGCACTGTATTTACTGTTGAAGTCTCAATTATTAGCCCTCCTTTTTTTTCCCAATTTCTGTTTAACGGAAGGAAGATAAGAACACATTTCTAAACATAATAGTTTTAATAACTCATTTCTAATAACTGATTTCTTTTATCTTTGTCATGATGACCATACATAATATTTCACTGGATATTTTCCAGGATACTAGTATTTAGCTTAAAGTGACCTTTAGAGGCTTAACTAGGTTAACTAGGCAAGTTAGGTTAATTAGGCAAGTTATTGTATAACAGTGGTTTGTTCTGTAGACAATCAAACAAAAATATTGCTTTAATATTGACCATATTAATATATATAGGCTAATAATATTGACCATAAAATGTTTTTTTTTAAATAATTAAACCCTGCTTTTATTCTAGCCGAAATAAAACAAGTAAGACTTTCTCCAGAAGAAAAAATATTATCGTAAACACTGTAAAAAAAATTCCTTGCTCTGTTAAACATCATTTGGGAAATATTTGAAAAAGAAAACAAAGTTCACAGGAGGGCGAATCATCCTATCTTCAACTGTAGTTCTAAAAATCGTTGACAGTGTTAAAGTATAGTTCACGCCACAACTACAACGATAAAGATACAGAGCAGCGAATATCCGGGTCTTCATGTTACGGCATCCAGTGGCAATAAAACACCTGGCATCATTAATAGTGATGTTTGCTTTAATAAGCGCTGATAATGACTCAAATGTATAATGAAGGACATTGTAAAAAAACAACAACAGATGGACTTCCATAGAGGACATCGGGTGAGCATGTGGGAAAGGAATCAGACTGATTCATCGGCTCTGCTTTGTCCTTTCTGCTCTTTGCGGCCTGTTCAGGAATCATGAGAGAGTTATGATGTCACCTCCAGCACGCTTTTTAATGGGGGGTCTCAGGGGCGACACAGCCAAATTGAGCTGTCAGTCTGTCGCCCTCCTCAAAAAGAACAACCTGAGGACATCTGTGAGGGAGGGAGAGCGCATTAAAATCTCTAATAATCATAATTGTGTGAGATTGTATCACACCTGCGTGCCTGTGAGTGGAATCGTCTCTTTGTGTTGGTGAATTTCATTACAAACCGCAGTAAACTAGCTAGTTATTCTGTTTTTTTTTTTTAAAACATGATTTTAATGATATAAATATTTGACTGTTCATTTGGGTCTGAGCAAAAATAAAGCATTGACAGGCAAAACAGCCGGACTGCTTTGAAAATGAAGAGATACTATTTTCTCATTGCTAGACTTTGAAAATATGAAACACCAAACTAATTCTTGGCAAACAAATGAGTATTACGCCATCCCAGTGTCCCACAAGTCTACATCAAATGAGTTTTTTAGAAGAAACACATTGAATATTCTTGCAAATGTTTTAAACATGTGAAACACACACATTCAGAAGAATAACTAGAATTACTGTTAGAGAATTAAATGGCTAACAAGCTTAACTAAGCTTACTAACCTGTAAAGAAAGAAAGAAATGCCACAGGCCTTCAAATATGATAATTCATATACTGTATGAGGGACTCCAAATGTTTTCTTGCATGAAGACCAAAAAAAAAAGACCCAAAAATGAAAGAACTGACAGGAGAGGACATTAGATGTGTCTGGAAAATAATACACTACCATCTCCATCACTGCTCCAACCTGGACAGGTTTTTGGAGATTATGCCTAGTATGTCTTCATGGCTTTCAATTACGCCACACTATACCTGCAATAGCACCACTGGCGCAAAGAGAATCTGTGTTTTAAAATGACACATCCATCATACTTCAATATCAGAGAAATGAGCTTCCCTCTGGTGAAATATTCCGACCTGTGCTGCTTGAGGATTTTCCAGTGGCAACCTAAATTGCTCCGTTTAATTTTACCGCCTTGTGTCTATGTAAAGATATGAAAGGCCCCCCTGGTGCAGTGTGGAGTTCAATTTTAGCTGCGCACGTAAGCAGAGACATCTGAGACAGACACCGTTTTACTGAGTATATAGGTCATTTAGCACGGGAAATAATGTTCATGGGGAACCTCCATCCCTTCAAGGTGCTCTTGAACCCTTAATTTGCCTCTCTTAGAAGCTGGAAATTAGCTAATTGGCCACATTTGCTTCGATGCAGAGTCTGCGCTGAAAAGTCTAAATAAAGTCTTTTATTAATGGCTTAAGTTCTTCATATTTTGCAGGTTTTATGGGTAAATAGTTAGCAAAAGGCAATTCCAAGAGAACTGTGGGATTTCCCCTGTAAAGCAATATTTGTTTGTGGAGTTTTTCACACCACAGTAATATCTAAGTAAGCTCTATGAAAAATAAAGTATCTGAAAACACTATTGCCTTAAGTGTTTGCTTAAACATCAAATGGCCATTTAGATAATTAGAACTAGAGGCATATTTTAACTTTAAAATTACTATTGATATGCAGCATATCATACCCCTATTGTTGATCCCAGCATTAGAGAGTTGCCAAAATTAGTGCAGTTACTGTGGACCACATACGGTAATTGTAACATACTGGCATATACATATTATAGGGTGAAGGCCACGATGGGAGTCAGTCTAGCCCCATCACCAGTTGTCGATGGAATGGGGGGATGAAGGTCATGGTGGGAGATAGTCGGTTTGGCTCCATCACCAGTTGTCAGGTAGGATGGGAGTATAAAGACCACAATGGGAGATAATTGGTGTGGCTTGATCACCAGAGTTCGGTGAGATGGGGGATGAAGGTTGTGAAGGAAGATGATCAGTCCAGCTCCTTCACCAGTTGTCAGATGGGATGGATGGGAAGATGAATGCTGTGATAGGACATAATCGGTCCGACCCCATTTCCAGTTGTCAGTGGGATAAAGGCTACTATGGGAGGTAGTTGGTCCGACCCCATCACCAGTTGTCAGTGGAATGGGGGGGATGAAGGCCATGGTGGGAGATAGTCGGGTTGGGCTTATCACCAGTTTTCTGAACTGTAGGATGAAGGCCGCGATGGGAGATCAGTCCAGCCCCATCACCAATTGCCAAGTAGGATGGGAGGATAAAGGCCACAATGGGAGATAACTGATGCAACCTGATCACCAGAGTTTGGTGGGATGGTGTTGAAGGCAGTGAAGAAAGATAATCAGGCCAGCCCCATCACCAGCTGCCGGGTTGGATAGTAGCATGAAGGCTACTTTGAGAGGTAGTTGGTCCAATCCCATCACCAGCCATTGTTTTAATTTGAGGATGAAGGCCATTATAGAGGATAGTAATGGGGGGGTGAAGGTCATGGTGGAAGATAGTCAGTTTGTCTCCATCACCAGTTGTCAGGCAGGATGGGACAGTAAAGGCCACAATGGAAGATAATTGGTTTGGCCTGATCACCAGAGTTCTATGGGATGGGGGTTGAAGGCTGTGAAGGAAGACATGATGGGACATAATCTTTCTGACCACATCACCAGTTTTTGGGCAGGAAAGGAGCATGAAGGCCACTATGGGAGGTAGTTGGTCTGACCCCATCACCAGTTGTCAAGTGGGATAGGAGCATGAAGGCCACTATGGAAGGTAGTTGATCCGACCAGTTGTTGGGTGGGATGGGACAATGAAGGCTGTGATGAAGATAATCGGTCCAGCCCCATCAACAGTTGTCGGGAGGGACAGGAGGATTAAGCACATGATGGGAGATGTTGATCTGGCCACATCACCAGTTTTCTGAACAGTAGGATGAAGGCCATAATGGGAGATAATCAGTCCAGCCCCATCAATGGTTGTCGGGTGGGACGGGAGAATGAAGGTTGTCATGGGAAATAATCGGTCCGACCCCATCACCGGTTGTCGGTGGGACAAGAGGATTAAGCACATGATGGGAGATTGTTGATCTGGCCACATCACCAGTTTTCTGAACAGTAGGATGAAGGCCACAATGGGAGATAATTAGTCCAGCCCCATCACAAGTTCTCTGGTGGGACGGGAGAATGAAGGCTGTCATGGGAGATAATCGGTCCGACTCCATCTCTGGTTGTCGGTGGGACAGGAGGATTAAGCACATGATGGGAGATTGTTGATCTGGCCCCATCACCAGTTTTCTGAACAGTAGAATGAAGTGGAACATGTTCAGTGCATATCAATAGTTCAGCTACATCACCAGTTGTCAGGTGGGAAGGGAGGATGGGAGGAAAACTCCTGAACACACAAATGGTTAAAAAACATTTAACATTCTATCTCCAAGCTCTACAAAGTCCACAGTCTTTGTATTTAACTATTTCTTTCTATCACTTATAATTTGTGTAAAAACAATTATCTGAATTGCCTTCGCACAGACTTTAAGATGCATCCAGAACCTCCAGTCACTACAAAAAAGCAACTTCATAAAAACAACATTTTCTCTGCTTCATTGTGGTTTCCATGGATACAATCAATAGTGTGAGGTAAAACAGCTCAATGTGGAGCATGAGCCTCTCTCTCTCTCCTCAGTCCTGCCCTGTCTTTATGGCAGATGATGGGATGGGGCAGCAGTGAAAGCCCCTCTGACGCAGTCTAGAGATCGTTACCCAGGTTCCCCAGCGGTGCCAGTAGCCTACTTTGCGCAATACAGGTCAATGCGAGTCCTTTTCTCTGTGGCGATGCAATACGCCCTCACATTCAGGGTTTTATAACTCTCACAGAGCGCACACTACTGTACTGCCCTCAATGATCACTGAACGCTTAGTATATTTACATGCGAGTGGCCGGGGTTAATCTTTGCTTATAATTCTGACACTAATGACACTAAACAGCCTGCAGCTAAACTAATGAACTGTTACTCTGCAGTCTTTCTTCCAATTATTAATACATTTAACTATTTAATGTCTTTGTATCTGTTATAGAAGCAGTAAACCACTTGAGACCTAGAATTACAGTAATTTTAACATTTCTTCCTTGTGTAAAACACCATTTACAGTATGCGTTTTGAAATCGCAGTATAATGCACAGCCTTCGCTGGCTTCTTGCTTTATTACATTCAGTATTGCTCATTTTTCATTTCAGTTTGGATGCTGTACAGGGGTGAGTGGGACAAGAAAAGCTAGGTTTTACTTACTTTATTTTGCTCCAGGCAAGGAGAAAGGAGACTGAGGTAAAACTAATTCACCTAATTATATTCCACAACGCCTCAGATCAAATTAAATGATAGGGATCTAAATGACAGGTCCAAAGAAATGTGCCCTCTTAAAATCTAGTCCAGCACCCCAGCTTACCCCAAAGAATCTGGCTCAATTGCAAACACAATTTTATTAAATGCAATATATATCTATAGATAATCTATGGATAACCACAATTGTCATTTTACACAGTTTCCACAAAAAAGTATTAAGCAGCAGAAGTAATTTTGACATTATTAATAAATATTAGAATAATTTCTGATGGATCGTGTGACATTGAAACCTGGAGTTATTAATCAGAAAATGGGAGCTTTAAAATGACATGAATAAATTATAGTTTAAATATATTACAACAGAAAAAAAGCCATTTTAAATTGTAATAATTAACGCAGCCTCAGTGAGCATAAGTAAATTCTTTCAAAAAAATAAAATAAATAAACAAAACATAAATACAAAATAAAATAAATACATTCAAAATAAAATAAATACATTCAAAATAAAATAAATACATACAAAATGAAATAAGTTAAATAAACAAAAAAAGAATAAATAAATAAATAAATAAAAATAAAATAAACATAAGCATAAGTAAATTGTTTGAAAAAATAAAAATAAATAAATAAAAAATTAAATAAATAAAACATTAAATAAATAAATAAAATTAAATAAATACGAAATTAAATAAATACATACAAAATAAAATAAATCAAAAATTAAACAAAAGTTAATTTAAAATAAAAAAATAAAAAAATTAATAAATAAATACATTAAACATAAGCATGAGTAAATTCAAAAAAAAATAATAATAATTTAATAAAAAATAAATAAATAAAAAATAAATAAATACAAAATTTAATAAATGCATACAAAATAAATAAATAAATAAATAAATAAATAACAAAAAAAATCGTATGCATTTGTACTAATTAACCTCTTTTCTGACAATACACAAAATAGTTATGTTTCCTCATGAGATAATGCTGGTATTTGCATATTGCATAGTGTCAGAATACAATAAATAAACATAAATTATACAGCCATTGTTCGGTTAGGCTTCATGACTGATTTAAATCCCTATAAACATAGCCTCGATCCAAAAGCCAACCCCAAAAAAGACAACTAAATGACACAAGAATGTGTCAGGCAACCCGATGTCAACAACATGCGAACTGATTAACAGACAGAAAGCGTTGATTGGCTAGAAAAGGATGTGCTGTTCCCAGATGCTTTTTTGGCTGTTTACTGAGCCAGCGACAGGTGCGATTTCTCAAGACACCAGTTTCAGTGAGATCTGTCAAGAAGCTGGGAGATTTTATGAGAGGCATCCTTACTGCGACTGTAAATTATTGAAATATAATGTCTTTCCATGGTGTTCAAGCTGGACACTGATCCCCGAGTTAACTTCTTTACTCGTAATATTACAGAAATATTGGCCCTCCTGATTTATTAGCACCCCTGTATATTTTTTCCACTATTCCTGTTTAACGGAGAGAAGATTTTTTTCAACACATTTCTAAACATAATAGTTTTAATAACTCATTTCTAATAACTGATTTCCTTTATCTTTGCCATGATGACAGTACATAATATTTTACTACATATTTTTCCAGACACTAGTATTCAGCTTAAAGTGACATTTAAAAGCTTAACTAGGTTAGTTAGGCAAGTTAGGGTAATTAGGCAAGTCATTGTTTAATGATGGCTTGTTCTGTAGACGATCGAAAACAAATATTGCTCAAGGGGGCTAATAATATTGACCATAAAATGGTAATAAAAAAATAAAAACTGCTTTTATCCTAGCCGAAATAAAACAAATAAGACTTTCTCCAGAAGAAGAAAATATTATGGGAAATACTGTGAAAAATTCCTTGCTCTGTTAAACATAATTTGGGAAATATTTGAAAAAGAAAAACAAATTCACAGGAGGGCTAATCATTTTGACTTCAACTGTAAGTCCAGGATTTATTAAGAACCACTAGTCTCCTTCAGTCATAATTCTGAGCGGTTATAAGTGCCATTTTTAAAAAATATATATATAATTTAGAGGCATCAACCACCCACTTGCTCTGTTCAACTCCATTAGCCACATCCTCAGAGCTGCTGCTGAAGCCTCATAGATCTGCGTTCTCATGCTAACATGCTCACAGCTCACATTTAAAGTGGTAATTCACTCAAAAATGAACATTCTGCCATTATTAACTCACCCTTGTGTCATTTCACATCTGAATGACGCTACTGTTTCTGTCACACATGAAGAATTAGGATAGAAAAACCGTCATGCAGCTCTTTTGCAGGGTTTCCATCAGTTAATGTGCATATTGAAATATCGTGGAAATGGCGAATATTGAATGAAAATCCCTTAACATGCAAAAAGTTTGGTTATGGACTAGTGCGAATAATGGAAGATGAAAACGCATTTGTTGAATAAACACAAAATGTATTGAACATTACACCCGTGTCACTCCATTATGCTTGTCTTATTTACTGTTGGTTGCTAGGTTACCAATACTACAGTTAGCCACTCTAAGAGCCGATCACACCGAACATGTCTTTACACTCCAAAAACGTGAGGTGCACCACACTGCCTATTTTGTTGACAAGAAAAAAAGAAGCATGGTGCGCTTTTTATGTCGCTAGGCAACGACTGAATCAGCTGGGTACTGTGCGCCAGTGTTGCTGTAATATTGGTATAATTTCAATATTTAATAATATTGTGAAATTCAAGATTTGTGATTCATACAGCACTGGATAACTCAAAACAGCAACCACAAGTCCTTCCTTAATCTTTGAAAGTCTCTGTAGTTGTCTTGACAACATAAACACTGCTCCTCAACGGAAACCCTGCCCCTGCTTTCATTAGATTGGAGAATGAAAAGACGCGGCTGACGTAACATGGTTTTTACGTTCGGAGTTGACTTTTTTTCAACTGCGAGAGCACAGAGCGTAACGGCAAAAACGTGAGGCGCAGCAGGCGGTTAAAACGCGAGGCGCGCAGGGCGCATAAGCAGCGCGCAAAATGCTCGCGGCCGTTAGTAAACCATTCAAAAAAGGCGCCTCTCAACGCAAAAATCGCATTCCGAACGCGCTTTTTGCGTTGAATGGCGCATCAGTGTTTGTGTTGTCAAGACAACTACGAAGACTTTTAAAGATGGAGGACAGACTAGCAGTTTCAAGTTATCCAGAGCTGTATGACTTTACAAATCTTAAATATCATTATTATCACAATATTATTAAATATTACATTTATAACAATATCTAACAGCAACACTCATGCACAATATGCAGCTGATTCAGTCGTTGCCTAGTGACATAAAAAGCGCACTGCACTTCTTTTTTTCTTGTCAACAAAAAAGGCAGAGTGGTGTGCCTTGCGTTTTTGAAACGCAAAAGCGTGTTCGGTGTGATCGGCCCCTAACAATGCACCTAATTCACATCTGGGATTTTTTTGTCTTTTTTTCATGAAGTTTAAAAGGATTTGTTTTACATTAAGATGCCAATCTGGCTACATTAAAAAAAAAAAAAACCTTAATTTGCAAAAAAAGTTTGGTTTTTGACTAGTTCAAAAAAGGGTTAATGCGAATAATGAGTGTTGAAAATGCATTTGTTAAATAAACTCAAAATGTAGCGAACATTACACTAACGTGACTCCATTATGCTTGCCTTGTTTACTGTTGGTTGCTAGGTTACCAATACTACAGTTAGCCACTCTAACAATGCACCTAATTCACATCTGGGAGGTTTTTTTTTCTTTCTTATTTTTTGTGAAGTTTAAAAAGATTTGTTTTACATTAAGATGGAAATCTGGCTACACTGTAAAAAAATTTAATCCCTTAATTTGCCAAAACAGTTTGGTTTTGGACTAGTTAAAAAAAAAGGTTAACGCAAATAATGGGAGATGAAAACACATTTGCTGAATAAACACTGATGTAGCAAACATTACACCCACGTGACTCCATTATGCTTGCCTTATTTACTGTTGGTTGCTAGGCTACCAATACTACAGTTAGCCACTCCAACAATGCACACATCTGGGATTTTTTTGTCTTTTTTTTTTCGTAAAGTGTAAAAGGATTTGTTTTACATTAAGATGTAAATCTGGCTACACTGTAAAAATTGTTTTTAAATCCCTTAATTTGCGAAAAAAAAAATGGTTTTGGACTAGTTCAAAAAAAGGTTAAAGCAAATAATGAATGCGAGATAAAAACGCATTTGTTGAATAAACACTGATGTAGCGAACATTACACCCACGCTACATCAGTTTTTTTCACATTTTTATATTATTCACAAAGATTTGTTTTACATTAAGTTGGAAATCTGGCTACACTGTAAAAAAAAAAGTATTGCTGCCTTAAATTTTTTTGTTGTATCAAATTGACTTTTCTAGTCCTCTCAACTTACATTAATCAAACTGACACTAAATATTAAGTTAAACTTTATAACCTTTTTTTGTTGTTGTTGAAACCTATTTAACTTATTAAAATAAGTTAAAGCAACAAATATTACAAATATTAAATATCAAATATTTCTTGTCTTGACTTTGTCTTGAATTTTTGTCCTAAAATGTTTTACAGTTTAATGACAGGTTGCAGATCCTTTTGTTCAACAGAGAAACAACAGTAACAAAATACTGCATGTTTAAAGCCTCTGATGACTGTTCATTTTCAATGAGAATAAAGTCACCATCACAGCTAAAATGCAGAAAAGGAACAATATCGTTGGAACCACTTTGAGAAACTTTCTTTTTTCCAATGATGAATGACAAAAACATTGACAGTCCATCAAAATCCACTTTCACACATTTTGTTCACACTTTTAAAGCAGCAAACTCCAGGAGCTTCTTTCTTCAACATAAAAAAGCAATTGTGTGACTATCACACATTTCTCTCCCTGTATCAATGACTTTTTCAAAGGTTTCTTTTATCTCATAATTTCAACTGTACAACCTTGAAAATGTATAACCTAGAACAATTGTGAGTTTACAGTACAGAACATCTTCCAATTCTGTTTTTGTATTACAAAACAGAATTTTGAGTTAACATTTCACAATTCTGAGCTTGCATCTTACAATCCTGCATCTTACAATCCTGACTTTTTTTTTTCTCCTAAATTCTGAGTATACTTGTACATATCATAATTCCTTTTTTTGTTACCTTTTTTACCTCTCAAAATGCTGAGTATACATCTTGAAATTCTGTTTTTTTTTCTCTCTCTCTCTCTCTCTCCAAATTCGGAGCTTACATCTTTCAGATTTGTGGTCTCTCAAAATTCTGAGTATACATCTTGCAATTCTGGCTTTTTTTCTTCTGTCAGAATACTGAGCTTACATCTTTCAGAATAGTTTTTTTTTTCTCAAAAAAAATCTGAGAATATATCTCCTAATTCTGACTTTTTTTCTCTTAAAATTCTGAGTTTACATCTTGCAATTCTAATGGGTTTTTTTCCCCAGAACTCAGAGCTCACAATTCTGGCTTGAATGAATAAAGGAATTTATTTATATATAGCAATATTATACGAGTAGCAATGTGATGTGGCTGTATATCGGAACTGGTGGGAGGCATGCGTTGGCTCAAGGCTGCAGGCCGAGTGCCTTAGCGTCCCACAAGTGACGATATACAGCCATATCGCACTGCTACTCGTGTGATATTGCATTTATACAACAGTTCAACGACATAATTGTGTGTATGAAAAGAAAATCAAACACTGAGAGTCTCAAAAACCCTTTTGTAAGAGGAACTACTTTTCTCCACCGTTCATACACATCTGCAGCTGACGGTCAGAACAGCAGAAACCGTTGCTTATTCACAAACGTCACTTTAGAGCTAGTGTTTGAATGATTCTTCAGCGTAATGTCTAAAGTGGTGACAAAACAGGTGATTTTGCTCATATTTTAAGATTATAAGGCTGAACGGCATGAAATGACATCAGTCTACAGAGATTTCCCAGTATTTCTGTTGCAATCGAGAGATCACAATAATTAACCCCGAAAAAAGCCAGAGCAAAGCAAACATTACCAAATTACTATAGTATAAATGTAGCACTACAAAATACAAAAGAGAGAGATCGACTTAAAATGTCACTTACCAGTTCTGTAATGATTTGATGAGCTGTAGTTTGAAATGTACACTGAAACAATGCTGTTTTTCTCCCCTAAGGACTTATTATGCGGTCTCTGTCGCCATCTTGTGGCGGACATCAACCGTCTTTGCTCTGCTCAGTATGGCAGGCTGGCCGCCACCGCGTTGAATCTCCTAAATTACGAATATTTAAAATATGCACTATCCTTATAAAATAAACTGCATAGTTGCAATCTAAACAACTACATTCTTGCCTAAAAAGCCTCAAAAGTACATTATGTTGTCCAGCAGCTGCAATATTTGTCAAACTGTAGTCCTCTGCATGCCACTTGTGTGGGAGGAGTAATACACAAGGGTGAAGAGGCTGTATAAGTGCTAATATTACTTTAATATCTCACGGCTATCAGCCAATTAGATTCGAGAACCAGACAGAACTGTTGTATAAATTTATTTATATTGTGGTTCAAAATTTGTGGATGGAGCCTCCAAATTGGGACACAGCTTTTATTGTTTTTTTTTACTGTTACTGTCAGTAACATTTTTAACTAGCCAGAGGATAGCATTTAATTACAGTCTGCTCAGTTATTCACAATAACTTGCACGTCCTTGCTTACGTAAATAATGACAGAACTGTAATTTATGCTGAAATGTGCCTTTAAAGAACTGTTTTAACTGGAGTTAATCCTGTTTAAAGCAGTACGTGCTCACGGTCTGTCAGATGATGCTCACCTGTGAGATCACCTGAGGATCACAGCTTAGTCTGAGTGACATCCCAAAAAAATTTACACATTTCTATGAGCCGATGTCACGCTGTCAGGAATCGGTTCGCTCGCATGCACGACTGTGTGTTTGATGTAAAGCAGTAACAGCAGTAAAATAAATAAGACTTCTTTTAATCACCTGATCACACTCATCATCATCTGACGGTAATAAAGCGCTCAATTTAGTACAGCTCATTAGCAATGCACAACAGACAACACTCAGATACCTCCATCCTACACAAGGCTCTCACATCGCCTTTGTTTTTTCTTCTTCTAATTGGTGCTAAGTGAAATCTCGCCTGACATGCATTGTGTTTTCAGAATCTTGTCAGGAGAAATGAAGCACTTTCCATTCGCAGAAAGACAGATTGGCCCAAAGATGGAAACGAGCCCTGAGATTCAGAAGTGTTAGGAAACCTCTTCCTGTCAGCTGACGGCATGATGCTTGGGAACAGATGGAGCGATCTGAAGCCACAAAAATACTTATGCGCAATTCATTGTGGGTGCGATAGTGCTTTGCCATTAAAATGCGATTATAATAGTACTTCATTTTGACAATTTCTGAAGACTGCGCATAATGGCGGGGTGACTAGTTGCTAGGTGATTCAACTGAAAATGATTAATGCCATATTCTGAAGGATTAGATGTGACTTAAGCCCTCCTTTAATGTAAATTTGTGAATGCCCCCTTTTCCATGAATATTCATTTATCACCAAAACAAAAGACCCAGAATCATCATTAATGCCTCATAAAACAAATTACTAACAGTTTAATCTAATGGAGGATATCTGATTGCTTTACACGATGATTGGATTTAATTGATGCTTTTATTTAGATATGAATGAACATACTTATATACTGACTGCATAGCATAAGCTGCAAAAAAATACCTGTTAATTAACAGTTTCTGTATTTTATGTTTTATTTTTCATTTATTTACGGTTGTGAATTGCATTATGGGAGCTTGATCTCTGCTCTGTCAACTCTTGATGTTGAAAATTCAACTTTGGAGTTTAAAAAATTGACTTTTATTGACATTTTAGTAGTTTTAAATATTTATAATGTAAAGTAAATAATATAGAGAGAAATATATAGAGTCCGTAAAATAACAGAAAATGTACTGGCAGTTTATTACAAGGTTTTCAACACAGGCTCATTGTGAAAACATACCACAGTATACATTTCTGGAGAGCGTGAATTATGTAGCTAGAGCTACGCATGGCTGCATTTTGTCTTTAAAACGAATGCTACAGGCCGGTATGAACTGTTACCAGTTTGGCCAGTAGCTCATCACATACATCTTTCGGCGGACTTGTGACGCTGAGAGGAGTTGAAGGCAGAACATAAAATAGACAAATATATAACATGGTGAGTATCTGAAAACGTGGTAAAAATCGGGCGGCCACGAGGGCTTTTCTTTTTCTAGATTGCTTTTGAAAACACTGTCATTTGGGTTTAGGGAAGTGGGTGGGCGCTGGTCAATCGGTGCTTTTGAAAACACTATCGGTTGGGTTTAGGGAAGGGGGTGGGTGGGGTGATCGTTGGTCAGTCAGTCGGTCAGTCAGTCGTCAGCGGCCTCTGGTGAATTTATGCAAGAAGAGCAGGTGCGAATGGCACTTGCGAGAGAAATTTGAGATCTGAAAAAGCGTACACAACAGCCTCTGGTGGATTCGTGAAAACAAAAACTGCAAAAAAACGTAGCTAGACATATTTGGCACTCTCCAGAAAAGTATACTGGGGTACGTATCAATAATGAGCCTGGTTGAAGGTTTTTGTAGCATAATATAAAACACCAACCCAGAGAATATATCACTTTAAATTATTAAAAATGTTAATAAAAGAAACTCTTTTTTTTTTTTACTTTTTAAGGTTTAAAGTTGTTGGAAGTAAGATTAAGGTCCCATAATGCAATTCAAAAGCATAAATTTAGCATTTAAATAAAAAATAAAAACATGAATCACAAAATACGGAAAACTGCTAATTTATGGATTTTTTTTTTACAGTGTATACAGTATTTGATATACTCAAATATTACGTTTTACAAAACTTGAAATCTATAAGGCTTGAAATCAAAGTCATATGCACGTATATTATTTGTGTTGATATAGTCAAGCATTTAGAGTATAATTAACTTAAAAATATATCAACGGTTATCAAATTGGTAAGTTCAGTTAATAGAATGAATTAAGTCCAAACTATATAAGCCAGGGATGGGCAGCATTTATTATAATAAATATGTATTTTAAATACAAAATAGTATTTTGTAATTTGTATTTGATAGGGTTTGTGAAAATGGCAAAATAGTTTGTATCAAAATACTTTGTGTCTTGTATTTTTATATTTTTAAAATACTGTAAAATACTTTGTAAGAAGTCTACATTGGTGCTTTCTCAGTTATTTGCCAAGGCTTGGGATGAGACTAGAAAACTGAAAAATACTGAAGAAGTTGATCAATGCTTGGAGTATGGATGGAAATTATGCATCACATATAAAGAAAGTAACAGACAGATAGTAGGGGTAGATTCGGGAGCAAGTCAAAATAAGACAGGAAAATAAGACAAACAACATTAAAAAAAGTTAACACAAAAAATATAATTAATTCATTCATAACCCATTCAGTTTGAGTTCTGCTTAATATAATCAGTTTATGATTTACCATAACTCTACTTCATTAAGTCAAAGTATATATTTTTTCTTTTATTCTAAGTTAAACTAACTTATTTCAGTGACACGGTGGCTCAGTGGTTAGCACTGTCGCCTCACAGCAAGAAGGTCGCTGGTTCGAGTCCCAGCTGAATCAGTTGGCATTTTTGTGTGGAGCTTGCATGTTCTCCCCGTGTTTGCGTGGGTTTCCTCCGGGTGCCGTGGTTTCCCCCACAGTCCAAACACATGCGATATAGGTGCTGAATAAACTAAATTGGCCGTAGTGTGTGTGTGAATGAGTGTGTATGGATGTTTCCCAATACTGGTGTCACACCCGCTGCTCGTTCCCCCAGTCCCAATCACCACTCTCACTCACCATCAACCACACACCACACCCGTGAACCCTCACCTTATTACTAATCACCCGCACCTGCACCTGCAATCACCACACACTATATCTACTCACCTCACTCATTCAGCGGCTGGAATTAAAGACGCATGGATCTCCTCGTCTTCTCGCCTGTATTCTTCTGTGCTCTTCCATGGATGTTCTCCTGTGAATGCCAAAACACCAATTTAAGGGAAGTGACTATTCTTATGTTGGTGATTACCATTGAACTGAACTAAACAGCTGAACTGTTTGTGTGTGAGATCGCTCACCCATTACAACGCCATTCACCTGCTTCACCTTGCTACTGTTGTGCATATCACTTGAATAAACACCCTTGAAGTTTATACTTCCTTGTGTGACCATGAAAACTGGGTTGCAGCTGGAAGGGCATCTGCTGTGTAAAACATATGCTGGAATAGTTGGCTGTTCATTCCGCTGTGGTGACGCCTGATGAATAAAAGGACTAAGCCGAAGGAAAATAAATGATAAATGACATGTATGATAAATAAACATTCCTTCATTACAGAATCTAAAAATGTCTCAATTCATCTAATGGAGGATATCTGATTGCTTTACATGATGAACAGATTTAATAGATGCTTTTATTTACATATAAATGAACATCTCTATATACACTCAAATGACTTTTGCTGCTTGTTCAAGCTACTTAATTAAAATGAGATGAATCAACAGAATTCTTAATGTTTTGGGACAACTTAAGTGTTTTATCTTCATTCCACCTAAATTTGTAAAAACGATAAAGTTAACTTAATTGATTTGTGTTTGGACAACATGAAGGACATTTTTTTTTTTACAGTGTAAAGACTGCATAACATACTCAAGTATTAAGTTTTACAAAACTATCGAAATGACATAAGGGTAATTGATCACATACTTACTATTTTTATGTGAATGATCGGGTTAGATGTTTGTTTGTTTTTTCGAACTCTCTTAGCCCAAGTATGACCTTTATAAATAAACATTCCTTCAATCCAGAATCTAAAAATGTCTCAAATCAGTCATCAGAAATACTTGGAACCCTGTGAGGAAATGTGTGTTGTCTATTGAGAGAGTGAGGGCCGGTTATCAGAGCGATTGTCCTCCTGTCCAAGTCTCCAGCAGCGCCCTCAGGCATCTGGCCGTGTTGTCCCCGTGTCCTCACAAATACCCTTCTACAACACCAGATGTTTCCACACACGGCGCCGTCCAATCAGAACGCACCGTTTTCCCTCCCCGAGTCGAGTCCACCAGGTGGCATTGGCAGATATTTGAGCGCGCTCGTCATGTTACATAAGTCTCTTCATTTCCTCAAACAGGTTCTAAAAAAAAGTGATTTCCATGTCAATAGAGCTAAATTACTTCTGACGCTTTAAATAACTCAACTTATTTATTGACATGCTCATGCCATTATGAGTATTTTAAAGGGATAATACATCATAAATCCATTTCTCTCTCTCTCTCTCTCTCTTGCATAGCAAGTACAGTGTGCTAGGCAGAAACAGAGAGAGACAGATATATACCACCACCCACACATGCATGTATGACCCTGTACATCTCACAAGCAGCGAATCGGCCCCCACATCCGCGCACACACCAGCCGTTTTAACATCCAAGGGGTCAGAGTCGCTCACAGAAACACATGCATGAGCTGGCAGAGGGAGTCACGCTGCGGATGGAGGGCCGGTCCACAATCGCAAAGATCAAAGTGGGAAAAAAAGGGTCCACACTCACAAAAACATGGCTATATGTAGGTTGGAATAGAGAAAAAAAACAGTCGTGCCATATTTAGCACTCTGCCTGTTGATGAGGTCTTTAAAGAGTCTTGTACAGTGCACTGTCAGTTGTGTTTAGAGAGCGCTGCTGCGTATAGCTCTGCCTGGGATTATAACAAATCTGTCATGAATTTTAGATGCTACTAAACGCAGGGATTCGGCAGCCCAAGAGACGGCAGTTGGCTGTGAATTGTCATTAGCGGCTTCCTCCGAGGCTGTGAGCGGTGAAGCCGTACTGGCATTGAATGTTCTCTGGTGAGAATACTCACTAACCCCTACTGATTTGGGTCCATATGGATATCTAGAGTCTCGGGTGTCTGTTTCTACGCTCGCTTCCGTACTGTTGGAGCGTCCTGGATAAGGCGAAACTGACCCTAGATCAGATCTCAGGGGATTGATTGTTTAACGCATTTGACAGTCAGGGGGAAAAAAATGATTTGTAATATTTTGTGAGCATAATTTGAGTGGTCCTAATCTGCACAATCCTAAAAAGACTCTGATTATCCTAAGCTGAAATCTGTGGTCTTTGATCTTTGGTTTGACATATTCACCGACTGCCGATTAATGGTTATTGCGATCAGATTTTCAGACTCTTTGTGACTTCTCAAATGACAAGAGTCAAACTGAAGGTTTAAATGACAACATTTTCAGGCAAAAAAGGGATTTTTTTTTAAATAACTTTTGCCTGTTCTTTTGCACAACAACGTCATTTTTGGGATTGAAAACCAATACATTTCAAAAATGGATTAATAAGTGGAAGTTTTTGAAAATGGCGCTATTGTCGTGTTTGTGTAAACACTTGAAAACGAAGGTCTTTGAAGATGATGATTTCATGCATGTGCATAGTATATGTAAAACAATATGTGATGTTATGTGAGCATAATTTAAGTGGTTCTGATCTGCGCAATACTAAAAAGGTTACTATTTTCCTAAGCTGAAATCTGTGGTCTTTGATCTTTGGTTTGACATATTCACCGATGGCTGATTAATGGTTATTGTGATCAGATTTTCAGAGTTTTCAGACTCTTTCCTGCAGTGTGACTTCTCAAAATGACGAAAGTCAAACTGAAGGGTAATACGACAACATTTTCAGCCAAAAAAGGGATTTTTTTAAATAACTTTTGCCTGTTCTTTTGCACAACAATGTCATTTTTGGGACTGAATACAAATACAATTCAAAAACGGATTAAAAAGTGGAAGTTTCCGAAAAAGGCGATATTGTTGTGTTTGTGTAAACGCTCGAAAATGAAAGTCTTTGAAGATGATGATGTTACGCATGTGCATAGCATGTGTAAAACAATTTGTAATATTTTGTGAGCATAATTTGAGTGGTCCGAATCTGCACAAATCCTAAAAGATTTCTATTATCCCAAGTTAAAATCTGTGGTCTTTGATCTTTGGTTTGGCTTGTACACAGACTGCCGATTAATGGTTAATGGCATCAGATTTTCCCTCCGATGAAACTAGTTTCAGACTCTTTCCTGCAATGTGACTTCTCAAAATGACGAGAGTCAAATTGAAGGGTAATACGACAACATTTTCAACCAAAAAAGGATTAAAAAAAAAATATGTTTTGCCTGTTCGTTTACACAACAACGTCGTTTTTGGGACTAAAAACTACTCAATTTTAAAAACGAGTTACAAAGTGGAAAATTTGAAAATGGCGCCAATGTCATGTTCATGTAAACACCAAAAAACAAACTTTTTTGAAGTCGACGATGTCATGCATGTGCATAATATGTGTGCAGGGGAATGTAGACTAAAGGCAAGCACAAACAAAAACACAACCATGGCAGAGTAATTGGTAGTGTTGTTGCTCAAGTGTTTTCTTACACTTCATCAGGAAAGTTTGGATTTCCTTCAAAGTACAACCAAAAGCGGAAACGCTTCTTACACACACGTCATATTATACATAGACACAAACGTTAAGTCACCGATGTCACTTCCCTACATGTAACAAGGTGACAATCCAAAATACTGGCCTGGCATACATACCGTTATTGACCGTTTTTGCAGATATCTGTAAATGTGTATCATTTTGAAAAGATGTTCTCAATATTCTCAAATTCTCAATATGTAAGGGAAAATCTTTTCCATTTTTATGGCTACTTCATTATTGTGTAAACAGCCTAATGCTGGGTTCACACCAAACATGGGATTAAATATTTACGCAAGTAAATTACATACAAAGTCAATGTGAATGTGTGAAATTCGCAACACAGGCTCATTGTGGATACGTACCCCTGTCTACATTTCTGGAGAGCGCAAATTATGTAACCAGAGGTATGTCTGGCTGCATTTCCTCTTGAAAGCGATTGCTGCAGGGTGGTATGATGCTGCTGATGGCTTCTGCTTCTTTTAGCACTACCAGCTGACCACTTACCTCCATACGGATGGCTTTTCCGGTGTTACCAGTTTGCCCAGTAGCTCGCCGCGTGTGTCGGCAGACTTTGGACGCAGAGCGGAGTTGACCGCGACGACGGAGTTCTTTTTCTAAATTGCTTTTGAAAACACTATCGGTTGGGTTTAGGGAAGGGGTGGGTGGGTGGGTCAGACGGTCAGTCAGGTAGTCAACAGCAAGCTGGCCTGGTCGGCTGAAGTGTATATTGTGCCTTCTGGTGGATTTGCGTGAGAAGAGAATGCACGAGAGAAATTTGAGTTCATCAAAAAGCATACACAGCGGCCTCTGGTGGACTGCAAGCATTTTGCTGTCCCCAGAAATGTAGACCTGGATACGTATCAGCAATGAGCCTGGGTTGGAAAACAACCTCCGAGTAAACAAGAGCAAGTGACGTGGTGCTCGATATTTGCAATCAGTGCGACAATTTCAAACCACCTCGGTGAAATGTTGAAAACTGATGTCATTTTTTTGTTGTTGTTGGGTTTTATTATCAAGGCAAAAAATTACGCTACAGGTTATTTATGTTTGCTATGAGGTTCCATTTGAGAATGCGGTTAACTGAACGTGTCATGGATTGATGATGTCAAACACCAGATGAGTCCTGCATGTGTGTGTGTTTGGTGCATCTTGATTGTCCTCCAGTCTGACATTATGACAATTGACAATCTTACAGTAGGATCATGTTTGTACAGTCCGAAAAGCTACAATCAGAAATGATTATTAAAAATCGCACAGTGCAAGTCGGGCTTAAGGAATAATTAATGACCGGCAGTTAAATTATTAACACTCTTTTCCATGATATAACCGCAGTTGTTTTCTAGTCATTATCTTTAAATAATCTTTTTTTTAAAAAGGCCTTAACATCAAGCAGTGCTTCTTCAAAATGTCATCTGTAGCTTTAAAAATGGGGGATCCCTTTATATTTCAATGGAATCTGACTGGCTGTCAATGTTTTATCTTTTATTAGCTAAGAAAAAAATCTTTCTATAAGTGATACATATAATATAATTTTTGTACATCTTTATTGTTATAGTTGTAGTCTGAACTCTGAAGTTGATTCACATTCAGAATGATTTTAAGAACTCTATCTTTATCATTATGTTTATAGTTATCATGCTTAGAGTGAACATGTCTTTACAGTGTATATATTAACTGTCCCTCCTTCAATGTACAGTCTTTTTTCCCTACTTTTTCATAAACAATCGACATAATTTTAGGTATATCTAAAAAAAACCCTCCAAAATGAATAACCGTAATACTGATTCTTGCCTCAGCAACACCAGTAATAACAAAGCAGTTGTAAAGCAGTTAAATCTTTCTGTGAGCAGATGCTCTAATTGGCCTATTAACACAAAACAGGCCTGTACGGATTCCTGGAGTTTCTTCTCAATAACTTTAACTCGGTTTTTACCTCCTCCTTTTTTTGGGGGGGACTTTTTTTTTCTTTGCTCCTTTGGTTGTGGGAAAGCTTTTGAGAAAATTCTTGATAGGGTTTCTCCATGTACACTACCTGACAAAAGTCTTGTCCAAGTTTGTTAGAGCAACAAAACAAATAATAACTTGACTTCTGGTTGATCATTTGGAAAAGTGGCAGAAGGTAGATTTGTCCAATGAATCATCTGTTGAACTGCATCCCAATCATCACAAATACTGCAGAAGACCTATTGGAACCCGCATGGACCCAAGATTCTCACAGAAATCAGTCAGGTTTGGTGAAGGAAAAATCATGGTTCGGGGTTACATTCAGTATGGGGGTGTGAGAAAGATCTGCAGAGTGGATGGCAACATCAACAGCCTGAGGTATCAAGACATGTGTGCTGCCCATGACATTACAAACCACAGGAGAGGGCAAATTCTTCAGCAGGATAGCGCTCCTTCTCATACTTCAGCCTCCACATCAAAGTTCCTGAAAGCAAGGAAGGTCAAGGTGCTCCAGGATTGGCCAGCCCAGTCACCAGACATGAACATTATTGAGCATGTCTGGGGTAAGATGAAGGAGGAGGCATTGAAGATGAATCCAAAGAATCTTGATGAACTCTGGGAGTCCTGCAAGAACACTTTCTTTGCCATTCCAGATGACTTTATTAATAAGTGATTTGAGTCATTGCAGAGATGTATGGATGCAGTCCTCCAAGCTCATGGGAGTCATACACAATATTCATTCTTTTTCCACTGCACCATGACTTTATATTCTATACTGTACATTATTTATGTTAAGAGACTTTTGTCTAAGCAAAGTCAGACCGTACAGTCCTAATTAAATAATTAAAAATCAAGGCATGATCATATTTTATTTTGGTAAAATAAGCGTAATCTAGAGGCCTTTGCCTTTCATATAAGCCACTTCTGATACTAAATGATCAACTAGAAGTCCAGTTATTATTTGATGTTTCTAAAACTTGGAAAGGCGACAAGACTTTTGTCAGGTAGTGTATATATAGAATGCACAGATATAGTAATTGATCTCCCAAGAGAAACATGGCAATTATTGCCGCATTAACTGACAGTCTGGAGATTTTTAGGAATTTAGGAAATTTGGAAATCGGTTCTCTTGGAAACTTGATGATCAATCGGTAACACTTTATAATAACTGCACACTATGAATCATTTATTAAGCATTAGCAAATAGTTAATTCATTATTTGTTAAGCATTAACTCTACATTGATAGATGTACGCATTCTGAATGAGCTGAACTATTCTTAAGTAACTGGGTTGTAAATAATGCAATACTTAATTTAGTAATGGAAAAAGAATCTTTAACAAATAATAAAAACACAATCATTAAGCACATTATACATGTGCTTATAGGTCAAGTATACAGCATTTGTAGATGTATTTATAAACTGCTTACTACTACATCTATTAATTTAGAGCTAATCCTTAACAAATGATGAATTAACTTTTTGCTGATGCTTAATAAATTATTATAAAGTGTTACCGATCAATCCAGTTATTCCTTAAACAACATCGAGAGACAAAGCAAGTGTTTGTTTTTTTCAATCGATAACTCATTAGCAGGGTCGTTTAGTTAGAATTGCAATAGTTTAAGACTACAGGATGTGGACAAAGTCAGTATTGATGAAAGAATCAGTACATCATTTGGTCAGAGTGTAAATGAACCCTGTATGTGTTCACATTGATTCGGCTGTCATTATCCCGCATATGTGTGTGTCCAGTCTCATTGACTGTGTTCCATTATTATAGTGGTCAAAATGATCACAATTATACCGTAATCTTGTCCTCTCACAAAGCCTCTTATAAGCATCCACAATTAGGAAAAAAAATCACAGCATAATGTGTGTCATTGTCCAAGCTTGACTTACTTTCCAAAGCCCTTTAGCTGGCAATCTGAGCACGAGATATTTTCTTTTTAATTTTTTGCCTTCTAAAGTAATGCTCATCGGGTCTTGGCTGTCTGACTGTGCTTCTGCCTTACTGTCGAGGGACTCAAATTTATAGTAGTGGTCCAAATAAAGAATATCAACAATCTGGTATCTAAAGTGGTTATGCTGAACTATTTGCTTTTTGTTCTTTTTCCTCTTCTTTCTTTCTTTCTTTCTTTCTTTCTTTCTTTCTTTCTTTCTTTC
>CAIGQV010018344.1:1327301-1349301 GCA_903798115.1 Danio jaintianensis | reverse complement strand
GTGTCGGGCTGTTCTGGTGCACAGTGCTCTGTAGCGTCGACCAGAAAATAAAAGTTCAAAGAGGCAGTGTGCTGGATGTGAGGGGTCCAGAGTGATTTTGGCAGCCCTTCTGCTTGCTTTGGATAAGTACAGTTCTTGGAGAGTAGGGAGGGTTGTACCAGTGATTCGCTCAGCAGTCCGAACTATTCAATGTGGTCTTCAGAGGTCGGATTTCGTAGCTGAGCTAAACCAGACAGTTATTGAAGTGCAGAGGACTGATTCAATGATGGAACTGTAGAACTGTTTCAGCAGCTCCTTTGGAAGGTTGAACTTCCTCAGCTGACGAAGGAAGTACAATCTCTGTTGAGCTTTTTTGACAATGGAGTCAATGTGAGTGTCCCACTTCAGATCCTGAGAGATGGTGGTGCCCAGGAACCTGAATGATGTCCTACAGGTGAACGAGCACCAATTTTTCAAAAGACTTCATGACCACAGATGTTAGCGCCACCGGTCTGTAGTCATTTAGTCCTGTAAGTTTGGGTTTCTTTGGGATGGGGATGACGGTGGAGCGTTTGAAGCAGGAGGGCACTTCACACAGCTCCAGTGATCTGTTGAAGATCAGGGTGAAGATGGGGGCCAGTTGGTCAGCACAGGATTTTAGGATTTTTACAAAATCTGGGCTTGGTGCTTTTTTCCTCTTCTGTTTTTGGAAAACCTGGCGCACATCATCTTCACTGAACTGAAGTGCAGGTGTGGGGGAGATGGGGGTTGGTGGAGGTGTTAATGGTGGTGTGAAGAGCAGTTCAGAGTGGGTGTGGGGTGTTTTCTCAAACCTGCAGTAAAACTCATTCAGGTCGTTTGCAAGTCGTTCGTTGTCTACTGTGCTGGGGGATGGTGTCTTGTAGTCTGTGATGTTTTTCAAACTTGTCCACACGGATGCTGAGTCGCTGGAAGAGAACTGACTCCTTAGTTTCTCAGAATAGTTCCTTTTTGCCACTCTGATCTCCTTTTCCAGTGTGTATTTGGCCTGCTTATACAAGGCCCTCTCCCCGTTCCAGTAAGCAACCTCCTTGGCCTGACGTAGCTGTCTGAGTTTTACAGTGAACCATGGTTTGTCATTGTTGTATGTGAGTTGAGTCCTGGTAGGAATGCACATGTCTTCACAGAAACAGATATAAGATGTTACAGTCTCTGTGAGCTCATCCAGATCGTTTGCAGCAGCTTCAAAAACACTCTAGTCAGTGAGGTCGAAACAGGCTTGTAGATCCCGCTCTGTTTCGTTAGTCCATCTTTTCACAGATCTTAACACAGGTTTGGCTGTTTTCAGTTTCTGCCTGTAGGTTGGTATGAGATGAATCAAACAATGGTCAGAGTGCCCCAAAGCTGCTCGTTGGACCGAGCGGTATGCATCCTTTATTGTGGTATAGCAGTGATCCAATATGTTACTGTCTCTTGTGGGACATGTAACATGCTGTCTATATTTTGGCAGTATATTTCATACTACTCACATTCATACTATTTTACTTTTATAACACTTGTGTAGTAAATTTTAACCGTAGTACCTACTCGAACAGTAGGCGATTTTGCACACATCCTTAGAATACACAAGACTTATGTGGTTTTGAACGTGGGAAAATGTAACAGTCAATATGGCCGCTGTATTTTGAGCTTGTCCACTTCCAAAATGTTCTTTTTGGATTGCTTTCATACGGTAAAGGCTCATGTGGTCAAATGCATTAAAACATCAATGAAATACCATCTACTGATGAAATACCGCTGATAAACATGTTGTGATGGCGTATTGTGAGAATGTGCAACAACACAAGGTTTTCATCCTTTAGTGGGTTGCACCAAAACACACAGATTATGAACAAGATGATAGTTTGCATCCGCATCCTTTTCATTTGCTTTATTTTCTGCTTGTTCCTAAGCTGCTTAACATGAGTTCAGTCACCCAATAGTACTTTTGCATGGCACGTAAGTGAATTAGAGCGTGACGAAATAAGAAGGGTCGAAATAAGGGTCTTGAGTAAATCCAAACACAAGTGGTCGCATGAGAAACCTGGAAATGAGACCTGATTTTTATTTACAAGGTGGGGCTTGTTTCGTCATTTTGTGGATTGCACTTTCTCCCATTCGCAGTCATATGAATACGCCATCTTCGCATAACTAAAGTCCTAAGAACTAATAAATGTAGAGTAAATACACTGTTAACAATTTCCTGTAGAATCTACAGTAACTTACTGGCAGCAGTTCGCCAGTAACTTACTGTAAATCATTTACAGCAACAGTACTGTATTCACATTTACAGCACCATTTATCCTGCTGTATATGCATTTACAGTATTGTATATCTTTACTGTAAAATATACAGCATTTTTCACAATGCAACTTTAAAATACAGTAACATAATGCATAACTGTCCTACAGTAAAATACAGTTCATTTTACAGTTAAATACTATATCATTTACAAAAAACGTTAACAATGTAGGTTAGAAATGAGCTAAGACAACAGGGTAAGATTTAGATTTGCTGTTGATTTAAAGGTTATAATAAAAAAAATCTTCACCATCATGCCATTACAATAAATAATAATTAAATAAATAAAAATTCAAGAAATATTTATCAATGTCTGGTCAACTGAGATTTTGCTATGGAAATTCAGCAAACCCTGACTGTATAGCACCATTTATTTTATTAATATGATTATTGTTATTATTATCATTCATTCATTTTCTTTTCGGCTTAGTCCCTTTATTCATCAGGGGTCGCTACAGCGGAATGAACCACCAATTTATCCAGCATATGTCTTATGCAGCGGATGCCCTTCCAGCTGCAACCCATCACTGGGAAACACCCATACACTCTTGCATTCAGACACATACTCTACGGCCAATTTAGATTATTCAATTCACCTGTACCGCATGTCTTTGGACTGTAGAGGAAACCGGAACACCTGGAGGAAACCCACGTGAACACGGGGAGAACATGCAAACTCCACACAGAAATGCCAACTGACCCATCGGGGTTCGGGGATCGAACCAGCGACCTTCTTGCTGTGAGGCGATTGTGCTACCCACTGCGCCACCGTGAAGCCTTATTATTATTTTTGCTTTTGGCATCTAAAAGAGATTTAACAAGCATTTGATGAATTAGTATCTTAATGGTCAACAACTGTTAATATTATTTACACAAAAAATAAATGCTTTGTAATTAGTAAAGATTTGTTTTACATTCATTATGCTAAATAAAACAGAAATGTGTAAAGAAAATGGAGGAAATATTTTTATTTTATTTGTTTATTATTTAAAGGGATTACTCACATAAATAAATAATAAAAAATGAATATTTTAAATAAATAAATAAATAAATAAATAAATACATAAATAAATCATCCACTTTTGAGACTGTGGAAATTTAAGAAATACATACTTATGGTAATATATGAATATTTTTATCCATATCTCTGTAATTATAGGTAATATATTTTGGTGCATTTGAACCAAACTGATGTTATAAATGTAAATATTTATTAAAATATTGTTTTAGTCACCGAACATCTTTAGAAATAGAAAGATAATATATTTAAATTCATGCAAAATATTGGAAAAAAAAATTTTAAACTACAGATTTTCAACAAAATTGTATATATTTTTTCTTTCTCTTGAATTTTGCTCTTTTAAAAAACTATTTTAATGTTTTTGCCTAACAAATAAATTTGGGCTACTTATTTTTGGTACCATTATCGTAAATTATATTGTTAGATTAGCTCCAGATTTGGCTTCAGTACTGACTAAACTATGCACAAATATAATATTGTAAAGCTTCCTATAGAAAATATTCATTGAAATGAGAGATTTGTAATGGGTGTACTCATATACAGTATACTCCTTGTCCATTAACATGTTTAAAAAACATATATGATTATAGGTTTTGTTCTCTATTTGATTACAGATTATTTTCCTAATTCTAATACACACAATAAAGCCTAAACAAACAAACAGCAGATTTGACTTTTAATTCAAGTGTGCCAAATTTCCTCAGAGGAAGACGATTTGTTATTAGACGTACAGTACCAAGCCTTGTGGTGAGAAATGCTGCCAACTTCCAAATGATCCGCTGAGACCATCACAACCTTCCTGAGGAGAAAAAAAAGGAAGAAGTGAAGACACACATTTTACAAGCACTTATGATAAATTGCTTGTGCTTTCCTGATTTGTAAGTCATTTTGGATAAAAGCATTTGCTAAAGGGCTAAAAGTAAATTCACGTCGCGGTTTATATGGATGGTGTTTACGTAAATTTTCTCCGATTAAAGCTGTTGATGATTTCTGTCAGTTGTGTTTTTCTTTTGAGTGTTTAAACTTTTTGGCTAGTTTCAGAGGCTGACGGAAATACGTGCCATGCTTTATGCCAAAAAAACGGACACAAATTAGCACAAATTGGCAATGTTTTGCTGCATTGCTCTTGGTGTGAATAGGCTTTTAGTGTGTAACCACAGTAGCCTGTTACTAACACCATGGGCAAAAAAAATAAAGCACATTTTGATTAATTTTCTGCATTTTGCCATAAACCCGGTTAACTAAAGCAATCAAAATAAAACACTGTCGTCATTTATTAAATCACACACACACAGCAGCGAGTCAGGAAGTCCAAAAGACCTTCCATTCCAGCTCTTAATGACTGAGATGCTTTTGCCGTTCCTTTGTAATTATCAAATGAAAGTTGTTGCTCCTGTTCTTGAGTTTCCAAGCAACAATAAAATTCATTTACATCTTCTGTGAAAGCAGCAGCTAGTGGAAACGACAAGAAAATAACACAGCTAAATGTGCCTCTGTTTAGCAGGAATGTTTTTGGGATTAACTATAGACCATTTTGAGGGATGTAAACAAAAACAATGGTCCCAATGTATTTCCTGTTTTACATTTTTAATTTCTGTAGCTTCTGATAATCCAAACAGAGCCACATATTGTTAAATAATTTTATAAGAGCTGTTTTAACATTAAGTTATGATTGAATTGCCTCTTGTTACAGTTATGAAATAGTTTCATAACAAGCAGGAAATGTTCATGGGCCAATGACATCACCACATTGAAATGGTCTATACATGCGTGCATGTTCACGTATGCATTACTGCCTTTGTGCATGTAAAGGACAATTGTTTTCTGATTATATCATATATAATAATTATGGAACTTCTAATTGAAAAGAATGAGCAGAATGGTTTATTTAAACCATTTATTTTTAATAAACCTTTACAAATTCATATTAGTTACTAATAAAAAGTATAAAGGGAAAAGGAATGACTAGTTTCATTTTAAAACGCCTTAAATCTTTTGAGTACTTCCAAGGCATCGTGTCAGAAAAAAAATAGTTATTTTAACAATGTGTATGCATTCATAAAATATATATTTTTAAATAAATAAATATTTTTTAAATATGAAAAAAAATTCACACACCACCTTTGGTCTGACAACTGTGTTACAGAGAATAAAAAATACAACAACTGCAGGATAAACTATAACTATTAAGCGTAAATATGATGTCATTTGCTTATGATTTCTGAACAGTTTGGTTTATATATGAGCAATATCACAAGAGTAGCAGTGAGATGTGGCTGTATATCAGCACTGGTGAGAGGCGTGCGTCGGCACGAGGCTGCAGGCTGAGTGCGTTGTGTCCCACCAGTGACGATATACAGCCATATCGCACTGCTACGAGTGTGATATTGCATTTATACAACAGTTTGATGGCATAATCGTGTATATAAACAAGAAAATCAAACACAGAGTGTCTAAAAACACTTTTGTAAGAGGAACTACTTTCTTCTGCCATTCATACACATCTGCAGCTGATGTCAGAACAGCAGAAACCGTTGCTCATTCACCAACATCACTTTAGAGCTAGTATTGAATGATTGAATAGCGTAATGTCTAAAGTGATGACAAAACAGGTGATTTTGCTCACATTTTAAGATTATAAGGCTGAACGGCATGAAATGCCATCAGTCTACAGAGATATCTCCCAGTATATCTTTGTTGCAATCGGGAGATCACAATATTACTATGGTATAAATACAGCACTACAACATACAAAAGAGAGAGATCAACCTAGAAAGTCATTTACCTGTTTAACACTGATTTGATCAGCTGTAGTTTGAAATTATGCTGTATTTCTCTTAGGGCTTATTATGTGGTCTCTGTCGCCATCTTGTGGATGAACATCGTCAACTGTCTTTGCTAAAAGACAGGCTAATGGCCGCCGACGCACTGTCTCTCAGAAATTATAAATATTTTAAAATAGGCACTGTCCTTAAAAATAAACTGCATAGTTGCAATCTAAACAACTACATTCTCGACTAAAAAAGTCTCAAAAGTACATTATGTTGCCCAACAGCAGCAATATTTGTCAAACTGTGAAGTGTCCTCTGCTTGTTGCTGTATGTGGGCGGAGTAATACACAAGGGTGAAGGGTGAAGAGGCTGGACCAGTGCTGTTATTCGCAGAATATCACACGGCTATCAGCCAATCAGATTCAAGAACCAGACAGAACTGTTGTATATATATATATATATATATATATATATATATATATATATATATATATATATATATACAATAAAGACCATGTTATTTTAACTAATCATGACAACACTAGTGATACTGAATCAATGAAAGCATTTAACTATTCTGTTTACAGTGCAATTCTATGGGGGTTTCCTAGGTTTCTTCTCTATGGGTGTTTGGAGTTTCTGCACAAGAGCGCCCTCTCGAGGAGATTTACTACTTGTCCCTGACAAGATGTGCATGACAATCGCAGCTTTGCAAAGTCATGTTTGCGATTTCATATAACATACATGAAACTCCTGTAGCATATCTATACACAGGTGGAGCTGTAATATAAAAAAAAAAATTCCAGGTAAAACATTATTCACGATTTTGTCACAATTCTTTAAATAGTTTTGTTGTTTTAATAACATCAAATACATAGTAATGAATTAATACAAATCAGGGACACCATCAGAGTGTGCAAATATTGCCAAAATAAAAATGTGAGGGTGAATTATCACTTAACAACAAGAGGCAGCATGTTGAGTCTATTTTAGGCTGCTGGCCCTTTAAGACCGCACATTACGCATCCATTTTTCTATAGACCATTTCAATGTGGTGATGTCATTGGCCCATGAACATTTCCTGCATGTTATCAAACAATTTCATAACTGTAACAAGAGGCAATTCAATCATAACTTAACGTTAAAACAGATATCATAACATTATTTATCAATATGTGGCTCTTTTTGGATTCTCTGAAGCTCTAGAAATGAAAAATGTATACCAGGAAATACGCTGGGACCATTGTTTTTGTTTACATCCCTCAAAATGGTCTATTAGCTGTTTCCTTTCAGTTTAGACACAGTAACCAAATGTGTTTGTAAATCTTGTATGATTTTGACAGTTTTGGCGCGAGTGGCGTGCGCATGTCGCTCCCCTCAGGTGTGTGCGCCTGAACAAAAATATGGAGACGCATTTGCATACTTTTGTCAATATAAATACTGTGAGTGACGTGAATGTAACTCTATGACTCAGTTAATATTGGTTGTGAATTACAATGAGCACCATAGGCTACTACGATATTCCTTCAAAAGCAGATCGTGGAGACATTTTAATCGTCCACATCGATCAAAATCGTCATGTCGGATATCCCTGACTGGAGTAGAGGTATTTAAATACTGAAGAGCAAACTCATGGTCAAACTCAAGTCTAGATAGGATACATCTGCGAATATGCACAACAATATAGTATCATTTTTGTGACACTGTATAACAATAATTAATATTTTTACAGTACCGTGACGGTTGGGCTAGGGGTAGTCGTCAATAAAATACAATTTATTCGGCAAATAAACAACATAAATAATACTCCGTACAACTACTGTTTTTACATTACTGTGACGGTTGGGGTAGGGGTAGACGTCAATAAAATACAACTAATGGGAAATTTTATAAATAATTCTGATTAACTCTTGGCTGAAACTGTATCTGATCTAGCAACAACCCAACCTCGTTGGCTGTTTAGGCACCAGTCACCTGTGCATTTGATGGTGTGGTTCACTGTAAAAAAGGTTATGACAATAAGTCATGACAACAAATGTTTTTATGTTACTTTAACTTATTTTAAGAAAGTGAATCAGGTTTCAGGGGCTGCACGGTGGCGCAGTGGGTAGCACGTTCGCCTCACAGCAAGAAGGTCGCTGGTTCGAGCCTCGGCTGGGTCAGTTAGCATTTCTGTGTGGAGTTTGCATGTTCTCCCCGTGTTCGCGTGGGTTTCCTCCGGGGGCTCCGGTTTCCCCCACAAGTCCAAAGACATGCGCTATAGGTGAATTGGGTAGACTAAATTGTCCGTAGTGTATGTGTGTGTGGATGTTTCCCAGTGATGGGTTGCAGCTGGAAGGGCATCCGCTGCGTAAAACATATGCTGGATAAGTTGGCGGTTCATTCCGCTGTGGCGACCCCAGATTAATAAAGGGATTAAGCCGAAAAGAAAATGAATGAATGAATGAATTAGGTTTCAACTATTTTTTTAACTTGATATTTTCAGTTTGTTTGACTAATGTAAGTTGAGATCACTAGAAAATGTCATTTGATTTAACTAAACAATTTAAGGAAGCAGATTGGATAGAACCATATCAGCCTGAACACCCAATAGAGTTTCATGACAGAACTTTGTATTTAGGCACTCTGAATTTGCTGGTTGCTTTTAAAACTATCCATCTGTCCCAGATTTCACAACTTATTTTACTATACATGTCTGTGAGCTGTCACAGACTCTAGGGCATAAGAAGAAAAACACAAACAGATACACAATACAGTATGTGCACACACACACACACACACACACCATCGATGCTTGGCCCCCAATTATCAGCCAAGTGCCAAATAAACTTGTTTTGCTCTATTTGAATAGCATTTGATCGTAATCGCATGTTGATTTCAGAACCTGAATATATTTACAGCAAAAGGTGATTTTTCAGTGCATGGAGTCAGCTTAAATGCACTGTACTCACAAAGAAAGCACAATTATGGGGAAACACTGTATGTACGGCGTGCTTGAAGGAGACATGAGCTGATTGTCATGACAACGGCAAAAGTTTATGACGCAGAGCGAGAAGGGTAGATATATTGGTTTAGTTGTAGCTATTCACAACAATGATAATGAAGTAATTTGATGGATTTTACAGTACCCAAAGCTTGTATCTGATGCATGCATGTGTGTTTATGAATTAAGATCAATACGGAGGGACGTCAGTGATCATCAGATGCAAACATTCTGTCTTTACATACATCAAACCTTCATCAGGCTTCACTGGAATAATTGGTTTTGAGCTCTAAGAGCCACTATCAGAGCGGGAGACATCGTCGTCACATCTGTTTGGCTGTTTGACTGTCCCCAATCATACTCAATTCTCTTTTAATTTGGGAACGGAGAGAAAGCAAACAGCTCTCTCTCTCTCCTTGATGTATGCTTTTATTGCTGCATACGCCCTGCGGGGACAGCATAAAACAAGTGAGCCTTTCAAACACAGGCAACATTCATTGAAATGGTTTCAGCTCGTCCAGCTCAGCGAGAGACAATGCACCTATTGCTCACTTCAGCATTTGGGATGAGGTGAGAGTATGGTGACAAAAGCTTCGAACAGACGGGGACTGTCGCTCGAAATGGGACTGAAGTGTTATGCGAACACACATTCAATGTTCTCGCAAATAGAGATGACAATTGAGAGAGTCACAGACCTGGACGTATTGTACTGGAGTGTGTATTGCAGGGCTGCATGCTTAACTGAACTAAAAGAGAGGAGATTATGAGTATGGTCCAACTAAAATGAACCAAATCTATGAAGCTGGAAATATGCACAAACTGTACTGATTCATAAACAACCATAAAAAGAGATAATGAAAGTTTTTCTTGAAGGAATAGTTCACCCAAAAATGAAAATTCTGTTCGACTTTCTTTCTTCTGTTGAACACAAAAGAAGATATTTTGAAGAATGTTGGAAACCTGTAACTTTTGTGTTCAACAGAAGAAAGATTCACATAAAGGTTTGGAACCACTTGAGGGTGAGTAAATAGTTAATTTTTATTTTTGGACAAAGTATCCCTTTAAGGTAACACAAAGTGCATAAACAAACAAACAAACAAACAAACAAATAAATAAAATAAAAAATGAATAAATAAATATATCTAAAAATAATAAAATAAAATAAATCAATCAAAAAAATCAATCAAATGAAATAAATAAATTAATTAATTAAATTAAGTTAAATTAAACAAATAAATAAAATACAATTCAAAAAAATAAATAAATAAATACAATTAAATTAACAAACAAATAAATAAATAATGATAAAATAAAAATACTGTAATTAAACCACAAGTTGGCAGTTCAATCTGCTGTGGTGACCCCAGATTAATAAAGGGACTAAGCTGAAAAGAAAATGAATGAATGAATAATTAAACCACAGTAAAATTTGTCATGATTTGTCAAGCACAAAAACAAACAAATAAAATGAATAATATTGGCATTTCCCCCCCACAAGTTCATGACTGTCGAATGTGTTTTGCATGAGTAGCTTATTGGACAATGGTTTTGCTGCTCCCTCTGTAATAAATATTTGAATACAAATTTAAAATAAAACAAATGTTTTTATTTTTTGTATTGTATTTTTGACTTGATATTTAAATAGTTTTCTCATTGCTAATTCAGAAAACCGAGTCAGTGGCATAACCACTATACCAAACTGAAAGACTTATAAGACTTTGCATTAAATCTTTGCATTAAAAATCTGCTAATTTCTTGATTGCAGAAAGTCTAGAATCACATCATATTTTTTTTTTAGATACCACATTTGAAAGTGAACTTAAGGCTGTCTAAAAATATTGTCTAAAATGGATCTCAGTCAATAATAACGTGTTTGTTAAAATGTTGTAAATCAGTAAGTAATTGATCACCTCACTTGCATGCTCATATTTGGGAAACGCCACTCTTTCTTGCATGATATTGCTTGACTATAAAGTCTTATATATAAAATAAATAAAATAAAACAATACACATATTTTTTATTTGATTTTGCTTTCATAACTTGATTTATGGGTGGCACGGTGGCTCAGTGGTTAGCACTGTTGCTTCACAGCAAGAAGGTCGCTGGCTTGAGCCCAGCTGGGCCAGTTGGCATTTCTGTGTGGAGTTTGCATGTTCTCCCCGTGTTGGCGTGGGTTTCCTCTGGGTGCTCCGGTTTCCCCCAGTGTCCAAACACATGCGCTATAGGTGAATTGGATGAACTAAATTGGCCGTAGTGTATGAGTGCGTGTGTGTGAATGTAAGAGTGTATGGTTGTTTCTCAGTGATGGGTTGCGGCTGGAAGGGCATCCGTTGTGTAAAACATATGCTGGAATAGTTGGTGGTTCATTCCGCTGTGGTGACCTCTGATATATAAAGGACTAAGCCAAAGGAAAATTATTGAATGAATGAAACCAGCGACCTTCTTGCTGTGAGGCGACAGTGCTAACCACTGAGCCACCGTGCCACTATATAATAATATTCCAATATTTAATCAAAGGACGGCTCACATTTATCTATAATACTTATGTCCTCATTTTCCATAATTTGATCTGAATTCCTTGTCTTCTTTGATCACTTCATGATCTGTTTTTCCCTCTTATAGGTCTCTTTGTGTGTGCGTATGTGGAATATTTAGGAAATTTGAGCGGCTGGTTGGGAACTTGGCCATCCATGAGTCCATCTCCGGAGAGCTCCTTGCAGAACTGATGCTTATTTCTGGAGCTCCTATTTATATACAGCATCCTGAATGAAGAGGTGCTGGAAAAGAGCACCAATGTCCCGAACGGAAACATTGTCATTGTGGAATGATCCGAGGTCAGTTTTCAAAGAGATGCCCGCAAGACAAAGTATAGACTAACTGTGGCCAAGGCTGTTCCTATCAATAATTCAAGAACAAGTACATTTCTTTTCTGTAAAAATTACTTTTTTAACATATATTTGACAAAACAAGTCTTACTTTGTCTCACTTTTTGTCTTTCTTTCTTTCTTTCTTTCTTTCTTTCTTTCTTTCTTTCTTTCTTTCCTTCTTTCTTTCTTTCTTTCTTTCTTTTTTCGAATACACTGTAAAATGTAAATATTATGGTAAATAAATATATATTTTTCTATTCTTTAAAGGAAAATTTACCTTTTTTTAGAGTTAAGCAGTTAAGTTTTATAATTTTTTTATCAATTCAGCCAATCTCTGGGAGCACTTTTAGCTTAGCTTAGCATAGATCATTGAATCGGATTAGACCATTAGCATCACACTCAAAAAAATTTGCAAAGAGTTTTGATAATTTAAAGCTTGACATGTCTAGGCTGATATGGCTAGGAACTATATTCTCGTTAAATAGGAAATTTGTCAAAACAATTTTTATTTTATTTATTTTCTTGAGAGAGATTCTAATGGTCTAATCTGATTCAATGATTTATGCTAAGCTAAGCTAAAAGTGCTCTCGCCAGACCTGGAGATGAGCTGAATTAATTTAAAAATGGTAAAACTCAACTGTTTAACACTAGATATCTTGTAAAATGAGCCTATTTGCAAAACAAAAAGTGGATTGTTGCTTTAAGTAACATACAAACAATAACAATACATTTTAATAGGCCTGTCAGGATCTTTATTTTTATGTTGTACGATACATTGCACCAAAATGTATCTCGATTATTGTTTCTATTGTAATTTTAAGACCATTTTATGCCAGAATGACAATATAATAGCATCATAACGCAAGTACACTCTTTTTAAAATAACACATATTATTTTATTCTTAAGAATATTTGGCACCCATGGGAAAATATACTAAAGTAATTTATCGACAAGCGGCACGGTGGCTCAGTGAATAGCACTGTCGCCTCACAGCAAGAAGGTCACTGGTTCGAGTCCTGGCTGGGCCAGTTAGCATTTCTGTGTGGAGTTTGAATGTTTTCCCCGTGTTGGCGTGGGTTTCCTCCGGGTGCTCCGGTTTCCCCCACAGTCCAGACACATGCGCTATAGGTGAATTGAATAAGCTAAATTGGCCGTATAGTGTATGAGTGTGTGTGTGTGTGAATGAGAGTGTATCCGCTGCGTAAAACATATTCCGGAATAGTTGGTGGTTCATTCCGCTGTGGCGACCTCTGAAATAAAGACTAAGCCGAAGGAAAATGAATGAATGAATAATTTATTGACCATTTCAATGTGGCGATGTCATTGGCCCATGAACATTTCCTGCTTCTTGTCAAACTATTTTACAACTGTAACAAGAGGCAATTCAATCACAACTTTACGTTAAAACAGCTATCATAACAGGATTTATCAATATGTGGACCTATTTGAATTCTCGGAAGCTATTAGAAATGTAAAACAGTATATATATTCGGACCATTTCTATTGTTTACATCCCTCAAATGGTCTATAGAAAATTCCAGTTGTTTTTTTCACCCATACTAACACTGAAACCTCCACTAGAGATTGGATGAGATGCCATAGGCTGCGCAATCAGTGAAAATGTTGCTGACATTGGTTTTTATGTATGGGCGATATATATCACCAAAAATGATTGATATATTGATTAGTGTGATAGGCCTACATTTTAACAAGAGCTGAAATATACAGTTGAAGCCAAAATTCTTAGCCCTCCTGTGATTTTTATTTTTATTTTTCAAATATTCCCCAAACGATGTTTAACAGAGCAAGGAATTTGTCATATTTCCTATAATATTTTTTCTTCTGGAGAAAGTCTGATTTGTTTTATTTCATATAGAATGAAAGCAGTTTTAAATTTTTAAAGAAACATTTTATGGTCAATATTATTAGCCCCCTTAAGCAATATTTTTTTCCGATTGTCTAGAGAACAAACCATCATTATACAATGACTTGCCTAATTACCATAACTTGCCTAATTAACCTAGTTAAGCCTTTAAATGTCACTTTGAGCTGAATACTAGTATCTTGAAAAATATCTAGTAAAATATTTTGTACTGTCATCATGACAAATATAAAAGAAATGAGTTATTAGAAATGAGTTATTAAAACTATTATGTTTAGAAATGTGTTGAAAAAATATCTTCTTTCCATTAAACAGAAATTGGGGAAAAAATATACAGGAGGGCTAATAATTCCGACTTCAACTGTATATTTTGGTTCCTTCTTTGCAGTGGTACAATACTGTGTGCTGTGTGTGTAACTAACGCAGGTTGTTGTTTGCCACTGCAAGCTCATTTAAAAATGCAACTGCTTCCTCTGTGTGAATGTGTTCTGCTTCAGTCCCCTGCGGGTGAACTTCCTAATCGCTCGCTTTTTTTTTTGTTTGTAATGAGAGATTTGGTCAGTGGGCTGAACAGTGCTGTAAATGAACACTTACTGCAATGGTTTTCCCCTGTCGCAGTTCTCCAGGAGGAACCAGGTGTGGAGATATCAGCAGGTGTGAGGACAGAGCTACCTGAGACAGGAATAAGGTGTTATTTTTTTATTTTTATAAGGTGTTTGATGCCACTTTTTAACATTATAGATAAATGTGTCAATTGTTTTTATTCATTTATAAAGAGCTGCACAAGATATCGTTTCAGTATAGATATCGCAATGTGCAAATCTGCAATAGTCACATCATGGTAGGATCCGCAATGCCAAATTGAGATTATAATTGTTTTTTTTAAGGGTCCTGTGAAATGAAAATATTTTTTTAGATGTTAGTATCAGGGTGGCGTGGTGGCGCAGTGGGTAGCGCTGTCACCTCACAGCAATGAGAGTGTATGGGTGTTTCCCAGTGATGGGTTGCAGCTGGAAGGGCATCCGCTGCGTAAAACATATGCTGGATAAGTTGGCGGTTCATTCCGCTGTGGTGACCCCAGATTAATAAAGGGACTAAGCCGAAAATGTGCTTATGTTTTCATTTTGAGATTATTTGCAATGGCAGGTTTTCAGAATAATCCTTCATCATATTCCTCATGATTCATACTGTCAATATTACTGTCAACCACTATACATTTGCACACCATGCTACTGTAAAAGCACTTTTATTATAAATTTACAGTGCCTTCCTCTTGTGTGTTTTACGATATATGACACTTTGTTTCCATAGGGACACTGATGAATGAGTGTTGATTTCCGACCCTCCTGATAATGTAGTCACTAACACGTTTCCTATTTTCATTTCCCCCCTTTTTTTTCTCCCCACAGAGACTAAAGCATCTTTTTAGCGACGCAGAGCTCTTCCTCATACATCATGTGTGTCAACACTCAAATCTACTGCATTGAAAATTGGCCCACAAATCAGCAAGCAATAAAGCAAACAGAGCATCGGAAAAACACATTTCTACAATTACGCGCAGCTGTCTGCAGATCTGCATATTGAGCACAAAACAAGTTCAGTTTGAGTTTCTAATAGAGAAAAGAGAAAGCTGCAGTTCGTCAACTTGTGCACACGCATCCCGTCTGACTGTGGAAGCTGCATGAAATGTGTGTGTGTTCAGGGTTTTCTGCCTCGCGTGCCCGGCCTGGTGACGATGTGCTGGATTTTCAATTTGTGCTGTGTGATCCGGAGATGTACAGTACTGCAAGCACGGTGTGTTTGACCTTCATACAAACATCTGGCCTCTGTGGGTATTATGATGTACCAGGTGAGGGAGATAACACACACACCCACTCAAAAATACTTGTATAAATGGTTTACAAGGACTCTCCATTGGCGTAATGTATTTTATACAGTAAAAACCGCTTATTACAGTAAATAACCTTACCCATGGACATTTTGAATGTCAAAAGACCCTGTTAAGACATCGTTATGATTTTTAAATGTTTACTCATTCACTATCCTTCAGCTAGTGAACTAGTTACTATCCACAACATAATGAACCACCAATTACTCTGCCATATGTTTTGTGCAGCGGATGCCCTTCCAGCCACGTTTAAGCATTTAATATATCTTAATGGTACAACTAGGTCATACCCATGTCATATACAATATTTCCTTCCTTCGGCTTAGTCCCTTATTTATCGGGGATTCGCCACAGCGGAATGAACCGCCAAGTACTCTGGCATATGTTTTACGCACTAGTACTGGGAAACACCCACACACTCTCACATTCACACACTCATACACTACGGCCAATTTAGTTCATCCAATTCATTTATAGTGTAAGTCTTTGGACTGTGTGGGAAACCGGAGCACCCGGAGGAAACCTTTGCGACAGGAAAAACATGCAAACTCCACACAGAAATGCTAACTGGCCCAGCCGGGACTCGAACCAGCAACCTTCTTGGTGTGAGATGACAGTGCTAACCACTGAGCCACCATTATACAATATTGTCTTCGTAAACCACATAAGTCCCCAATAGGACTTAACCTTAACCTACCCAATAGGACTTATGTGAAACAAGTACAACACACACACACTCACCTACAAATACTTGTATAAATGGTTTACAATGACTCTCATTCATTCATTCATTCATTTTCTTTTCGGCTTAGTCCCTTTATTAATCTGGGGTCGCCACAGTGGAATGAACCGCCAACTTATCCAGCATATGTTTTACGCAGTGGATGCCCTTCCAGCTGCAACCCATCACTGGGAAACATCCATACACTCTCATTCACACACATACACTACGTACAATTTAGCTTACCCAATTCACCTATACCACATGTCTTTGGACTTGTGGGAGAAACCGGAGCACCCGGAGGAAACCCACGCGAAACCTTAAAACTCATCTCTTTCGTCTACACCTGACCCACAAAAAAAAAAAACAAAAAAAAAACCCTTGACTGCACTTAGCTCGTATATTGCGTTTTACCTACTCAAGACTAGTCCGATTTCACTTATGTATGCTTTGTTTTCTCTTGTACTGATTGCTTCTTTTGTGAACCTCAATTGTAAGTCGCTTTGGATAAAAGCGTCAGCTAAATGACTAAATGTAAATGAACACAGGGAGAACATGCAAACTCCACACAGAAATGCCATCTGACCCAACCGAGTCTCGAACCAGCGACCTTCTTGCTGTGAGGCGACAGCACTATCCACTGCGCCACCGCTCCGCCCTACAATGACTCTTTATTAGCGTAATGTATTTTATACTGTAAAAACTGCTTATTATATGACCTTAACCTACCACTACCTGTGATACATTTTGAATGTCAAAAGACCCTGTTAAGTATGACTTTTAAACGTTTCATTGACCTTTAACCTTAATAGAGTACAACTATAGGTCATATCCATGTCATTGTGCAATTTTGTCCTCGTAACCTACATAAACAAGTACACACAAACACACACACACACCCATGCACGCACATACAGTTGAAGTCAAAATGATTAGCCCTCCTGTGATTTTTTTCTTTTATCAAATATTTCCCGAATGATGTTTAACAGAGCAAGGATGTTTTCACAGTATTTCCTATAATATTTTTTCTTCTGGAGAAAGTTTATTTCGGCTAGAATAAAAGCAGTTTTTAATTTTTTTTTAAAACATTTTGAGGTCAATATTATTAGCCCCTTAAGCAATATGTTTTTTGACTGACTACAGAACAAACCATCATTATACAACTACTTGCCTAATTACCCTATTATCTTGAAAAATATCTAGTAAAATATAATGTACTGTCATCATGGCAAAGTTAGGAGAAATTAGTTATTAAAGTCAGTTATTAGAAATGAGTTATTAAAACTATTATGTTTAGAAATGTGTTGAAAAAAATCTTTCTGTTAAACAGAAATTGGGGAAAAAATATACAGGAGAGCTAATAATTCAGGAGGGCTAATAATTCTGACTTCAACTGTATATATACTTGTATATATGGTTTTTAAGGTCTCTTTATTGGCGTAAAAACTGTACTATACTGTAAAAACTGTTTATTATAATGTATGACCTTTCCCTATGCCTACCTGTGGCAAATATTGAATGTCAAAAGACCCTGTTAAGTAAGTGTTTAATTAACCTTTAACCTTAATATAGTTCAACTAGGTCATATCCATGTCATTATACAATTTTAAAATCCATTATACTAAAAGAAGAAAATACATGTGAAAAAAATAATTAATAAATAAATAAATAGCACTTAATAAAAACAATATAAACAAATAAAATAGCATTATATAAATGCCTAATATATACTCTGTCAAAAAACAAAAATATTAAATGATTTTAAAAACTTACTGAATATATAAAGTTCAGGATGAGCAACTAAAATAAATAAATACATGTAAAAATAAACAAACAAACAAACAAACAAATAAATAAATAAATAAATAAATAATAAATAAATAACACCTAATTAAAAATATTAATAAATAAAATACATTATATAAATGCCTAATATATACTCTGTCAAAAAAATATAAATATTAGATGATTTAAAAAACTTACTGAATAAATAAAGTTTAGGATGAACAACTAAAATAAATAAATACATGTAAAAATAAATAAACAAACAAACAAATAAATAAATAAATAAATACATAACACCTATTTAAAAAGTTTAGGATGAACAACTAAAAAAAAATACACAACTAAAATAAAACAACACCCAGTCAAAAATATGAATAAATACAATAACAGTATATAATATCATATAGTTCGTCAAAGAAAATAAATATTAGATTAATTTTAAATTATAAATTTTTTTATCTTGGCATCTTACTGAATATATAAAGTTTAAGAACTAAAATGCATGGGAAAAAATAAAATAAATAAATAAAAAACACCCAATTATTAGATGAATTTTAAATTATTGAAATGTTATCTTGGCAACTTAATGACTATTTAAAGTTTAGGGAGAAGAAATAAAAGAAAAAAATACATGTGAATAAACAAATAAACAAATAAATGACACCTAATTAAAAATAGTAATATATACAATAATATGATATAACTGCCTACTATATACGCTGTCAAAGAATATAAATATTAGATGAATTTTAAAATATTGAAATGTTACCATGGCAACTTACTGAATATAAACATTTTAGGATGAAGAACTAAAATAAAAAAATACATGATAAATAAATAAACACCTAATTAAAAATATGAATAAATACAATAACAGTATATAAATGCACAATAAATACTCTAAATATATAATAAAAACTTTTTATATATTTTCTGATTTTAAAATATTGAAATGTTACCATGGCAACTTACTGAATATAACAATTTTAAGATAAAGAACTAAAATAAAATACATGTGAAAAATAAATAAATAAATAAAACCTATTTAAAAATATTATAAATACAAAACATTATATAACTGCCTACTATATACTCTATCAAAGAATATAAATATTAGATGAATTTTAAAATATTAAAATGTTATCTTGGCAACTTAATGACTATTTAAAGTTTAAGGTAAGGAACTAAAAGAAAAAAATACAATTGAATAAATAAATAGCACCTAATTATTAGATTAAATTTAAATTATTGAAATGTTATCTTGGCAACTTAATATATAAATTTTAGGGTGAGGAACTAAAAGAAAAAAAAATACATGTGAATAAACAAATAAATTACACCTAATAAAAAATATTAATATATACAATAATATGATATAAATGCCTAATATATGCTCTATCAAAGAATATAAATATTAGATGCATTTTTAAATATCGAAATGTTACCATGGCAACTTACTGAACAAAGAACTAAAATAAAATACATGTGAAAAAAATATAATAAATAACACCCACTTAAAATATGAATAAATACAGTGTAAATAACATAAAAAATAACTAAAATAAACCACCTGCAATTGTATTCTTGAACTCAAGAACTGAATTTATGACCAGTTTTATAACATAATTAATCAAATAGCTGTTTATGCTTTTTTTTTGCACCCTCACTCACATCCAGGTCTGTCTCTATTATACTATAAAATGTCTCCTAACGATCCAATTAATTCTAGCCCTAACTCCCAAAAAAACCCCCCCACCCCCACCAAACTTCACCCCCCCCCCCCCCCCCCCCCCCCCCCCCCTTCCTTCCTCGTTATATTTTCTGTTTCACTCAGAAAAAGCATCACATTGCACATTTAAAATGGGTCGCGAATAACATTCCGCCGTCTATTTAATCCAGAACATCAATTTAATATTGACCAAACTCTAGCATATAATTCATACGAGAATTCCTGACATTAAACAAAGTCTAGTCCGACGCCCCAAAACTGTACGAAGAGCATCTCTCCTGGTATCTTCTTTCACACAACACAAAATCACAAATTCTTTTTGCTCTCTTCTTGTTGTCAGGACGGAGTAAAAGTCAGACAGCTGAATTTCGGGGATGGGAATAAGCTGGATATAATCCCAGTGTAGTGAAGTCTGGTCGGAGAGGAGCTTTTTCTTTTGGATTTAGCCTTGACTGATGTGCTCAGGGATCTCCACGCAGCCAGTGATCTTGCGTATGTGTGTGTGTAGGTGGCAGGTATTTATTGCTTTAACATGGGCGGCAATGAGGCGTCAACAAACACCGGGCCGTTTACACACTGCTAACGCTCTCGCCCCGGGCCAGAGAAACAGAAACGAAAAAAAAAAGGAAGGCTGAGGTGATGTTGTTGGATGAAAGAGCAAGAGATAGAAGGTCTGGTGGTTTTACACTTGTGTACAGTGGACGTTTCTCTCTGGCTTTTCTTTCAGTTGTTTTTGCTGAAAAGGAACTACTAAAACAGATCTATCTACAGACTATCGGAACAGTACATTTTAATTGGTGGGACAGTAGTATTTATTGATTTTAACATGGCATTATCATACAAAATAAAACAGAAAAACATTACAAATCGTCAAATACCATCAAAACCGGTACATTTGACTGGTTTCTAAAGTGTTTTGGGACGTTTTATATGCCACGATCATTAAAACATTGAAAAATGTTAAATTGTAACCATAAAACGAGTACATTTTAATGGTTTTTAAAGTGTTCTATTAGGATTCGTTGGTTTTGACATCTCATTACCATTAAAACATTATAACCATCGAATACCATCCAAACCAGTACATGTTAATGGTTTCTAAAGCATTTAAATACATTAATAATAAATAATAAACATCAAATTCTAACAACATAGGCTCATTCTGAAAATGTAGCCCTATATACATTTCTGGAGAGCGCGAACTATGTAGCCAGAAGTATGTATGGCTGCATTTTGTCTTTAAAACGAACGCTACAGGGCGGTATGACGCCGTTCCTTTTCTCGCTTACCAGCTGACTGCTTACCTCCGTATGGACAGCTTTCCCACTGTTACCAGTTTGTCCAGTGGCTCGACATGTACATCGGCGGACTTGAGACGCAGAGTGGAGTTGACCGCGACAACGGGGTTCGAGTCTGGTGAAGGACGGTTCCAGAAAGCAGGTAAGACAAAAACAAAAGCCAAAAAATAAAATTAACAAGTAAATAACAGGGTGAGAATGTGGTCAAATCTGAAAACGTGGTAAAAATCAGGGGGCTTTTCTTTTTTCTGGATTGCTTTTGAAAACACTGCGGTTGGGTTAAGGGAAGTGGGTGGGCGCTGGTTAATCGGTGCTTTTTAAAACACTATTGGCTAAGTTTAGGGAAGGAGGAGGGTGGGTCAGTCGATCGGTCAGTCAGTCAGTCATTCAGTCAGTAGACAGTCAGTTGACAGCGGCCTCTGGTGGATTTACGTGAGAACAGGAGTCGCGAATGGCACTCGCAAGAGAAATTTGAGATCTGAAAAAGCGTACACAGCGGCCTCTGGTGGATTTGCAAAAACAAAAACTGCAAAAAAACATAGCTCCTGGGACGTATTTTGCTCTCTCCAGAAATGTATATAGGGGTACGTAATCAGAATGAGCCTGGGTTGAATTCTAAGCATAAAACCAATTTATTTGCATGTTTTTAAAGTGTTTTGGGACATTTTCCATTAGGATTTATTGGCTTTAACTTGTCACTACCGTTAAAAACATTATAAATCATCAAATACCATCAAAACCAGTACATTTGAATG
>CAIGQV010018344.1:1316718-1326901 GCA_903798115.1 Danio jaintianensis | reverse complement strand
CAAATACCATCAAAACCAGTACATTTGAATGGTTTCTAAAGTGTTTTAGGACATATTTCATAGGTTTTATTGGTTTTAACATGCCATTATCATTAGAAGCATTAAAAAACATCAAATTTTAACCATAAAACTGGTACATTTTAATGTGTTTTTCAACATATTCCATCAGGATATATTGGTTTTAATATGCCGCCAAAAGAAAGCAAAAAATTACCCTCAGGAACAATAGAGTTTTCATTAAAACCAATACAATGTCCAATATATTCATTAAAATCATTACCAGTTCTATGATGATTTCTTCTTCTTTTTTTATTCCAGCAGGCTTTCTCCCTCTGCTTTTGTGTGTTTGCCTGAATATTGCAGCAGAAGGCAGCGGGAAGCAGCCTCCTCCTGTTGATTTGGGTTTTATCGAGTTAAGTTCTGACGTTTGACAGTAGCTTCATCACTACCGCTTTAATGCGCCCGCAGGGACATACAGGTGCCAAGCGGGTCCATTTCTAGCTCTGTCCCAAAGCAGCTGATCAGACCTAATTGTTTAAACTGCAAAAAAAAAAGAAAAAAAAAAAACACACGCGCATGCAGTTGAAGTCAAATTTATTAGCCCTCCTGTATTTTTTTTATCCCAATTTTTGTTTAATGGAGAGAAGATTTTTTTTCAACACATTTCTAAACAATAGTTTTAATAACTCATTTGTAATTGATTTATTTTATCTTTGCCATGATGACAGTATATAATAATTTACTAGATATTTTTCAAGATACTAGAATTAGCTTAAAGTAACATTTAAAGGCTTAGGGTAATTAGGCAAGTCATTGTATAACAGTGGTTTGTTCTGTAGACCAGTGGTCCTCAATCACCGGGTCGCGGACCTTTACCGGTCCGTGGATCAATTAATTATTTCCGTTTTAGTTATTATGTGAGTGTGAACAATCTTTTATTTTGAAAAATCTTTTATTAAAAAAAAATGACCGTATTGTTTTGCTTACATCTTGGTCACATGAGCAGCCAAATTTAACCCACAAGCAGCAAAATGAGTAAGAAACAGACGTCTTTGGAAAGTTTCTTTGCTAAGGGGAAAAGGCCCAGTGAAGGACCCACGAACTGCCAAGGAATAGATCCGCAACCCTTGTCAACAAATTAGGTGAATCCAGCATGTCTGTGCAAGAAGATCTACTGGAGATCCTAAATAACACCGATATATATGCACCGATCGTCACATGACAAGAACTGACCGATTAGCTTCAGCTTCTATGGAATATACACATTTCGGTAGACTAATTATCTCAGACAAACACAGAACACCCAAACACTGCAGTGCTTTGTAATTTTCTCCATAAATAAAACTTGTGAGGGCGGCTCGGTGGCGCAGTGGGTAGCGCTGTCGCCTCACAGCAAGAAGGTTGCTGGTTCGAGCCTCGGCTGGGTCAGTTGGCATTTCTGTGTGGTTTGCATGTTCTCCCTGTGTTCACGTGGGTTTCTCCGGCTGCTCCGGTTTCCCCCACAGTCCAAAGACATGCGCTATAGGTGAATCGGGTAAGCTAAACTGTCCGAAGTGTATGTGTGTGAATGACAGTGTATGGGTGTTTCCCAGTGATGGGTTGCGGCTGGAAGGGCATCCGCTGCGTAAAACATATGCTGGATAAGTTGGCGGTTTATTCTGCTGTGGCGACCCCTGATGAATAAAGGGACTAAGCCGAAAAGAAAATGAATGAATAAATCTTGTATCAGAGTGACAGCAATGTTTTGTCAGCTTGTCATCCTCTGAGAAAACGGTTGATGGTCGCGTAGCAACCTACGAACCCCCCCTTCCCCCCGGTCCACTGTAAAATTGTCAAGCATTGACCAGTCTGCGGTGATAAAAAGGTTGGGGACCACTGTTGAAAATCGGAAAACATATATATATTGCTTAAGGAGGCTAATAATATTGGTTTAAAAATTTAAAACTTCTTTTATCCTAGCCGAAATAAAGCGAATAAGACTTTCTCCAGAAGAAAAAATATTATAGGAAATACTGTGAAAAATTCCTTGCTCTGTTAAACATCATCTGGGAAATATTTGAAAAAGAAAAAATTTTATTTTGACTTCAACTGTAGGACACAATGCAACTCCAGATCACAATTCGTCCTGTTTGACTTTTTGTTTGACACGCACGCTCTCCTCTCTCTCTCTTTTTTATGAAAGCAAATTAAATATTTAGTCTCGCCGGCTTCTCAGTTGTGTTGTAAATCATCCAGTAATCTCCAAACACAGCACAAAATAAAGCAGCTCAACGGCTTGATTTCTGAGCAACTCTTTTTAATTAGGTGACATATTTAAGCATCCCTTCCCCCTCCTCCTGGTTTTATATCCACGTCTTTCTCCGAACTGTATTTCTCAAAAAAAAAAAAAATGTACTGCGCTCTTTTCCTGAGGTTCCTGTGAAGAGAATCAACAGCCCTAATGAGTTTCATCGGTGTAATTGATGCTGTAGGGTTGCTTTTACAACCATATAGACCACTTCCATCCCCAGGGTTCACAGTCTGAGATCTATCTGGGTCTGAAGCACTTCAAGCTCACGCAGTAACATCTAATCTGTGGAATTGCACTCACTGTATAAACTAGATGCAGTATTGGAGAGTATTTGAACTTGGCAGGGTGTGGATAGACAGATACTTATTTGCTAATTTTTGTATTGTTATTTAGACTTAGGGGCGGTATGGTGACTCAGTGGTTAGCACTGTCGCCTCACAGCAAGAAGGTCGCTGGTTCGAGTCCCGGCTGGGTCAGTTGGCATTTCTGTGTGGAGTTTGCATGTTCTCCCCATGTTCGTGTGGGTTAGGTGCTCCGGTTTCCCCCACGTTAAAGACATGCTGTATAGGTGAATTAAATAAACTAAATAGGCTGTAGTGTGTGTGTGTGTTAGTGTGTGTGTGTGTGTGTGAGAGAATGAGTGTGTATGGGTGTTTCCCAGTACTGGGTTGCAGCTGGAAGGGCATCCGCTGTGTAAAACATATGTTGGAATAGTTGGCGGTTCATTTCGCTGTGTTGACCTATGAAATAGAGACTAAGCCGAAGGAAAATGAATGAATGAATATTTAGACTTATGAAAGCAATCTATGGAGTAGTGAGACTAAAGAACCGACTGTTCTAACGTTTGGGGCGTTTAAGATTTTATTTTGATGAAAGAACTGTCTTACATTCGTCCAGTCTGCATGTATTTAGTCAGTAAGGACAGAAAATATTTAAATAGTGTTACAATTTAAAGGGGACATAATATACAAGATGTAAAAAAGTCTCTGATGTCCCTGTAAGTGTGTGTGTGTGAAGTTTCAGCTTAAAATAACCCTGCAAATAATGTCTTATAACTCTTTAAAACTGACCCTTTTAGGCTTTGATCCTAATTGTGGCATTTTGGTGACTGTTGCTTTAAATTCAAATGAGATTGTGCTCTTTTCAAAAGAGGGCGGAGCTACACATGCCTATGTGTCAGCACAGTGCAGATTCATAAACAAGACTAACGTCCTATGCTAATGAGAGAGAGATCGTCATTAGTGGGTGGGGCTTTCCCCCTCTGATGACACGTACAACGGGAGAATTTCAAAGTGTTTCTGCAGACCATTTTTGTGAAGTGTGATCATAAAAAATTAAATGAATATTTGTTTACCATTAGAAGCTGGCTATATTCACAGACTATTCTAACCCCTTATAAAAGTCATTTTTGCATAATAGGTCAACTTTTAAAATGCTGTTTTCTATTTTAATATATATTTAAATGTATTTTTAAGGGCTGCATGGTGGCGCAGTGGGTAGCACGTTCGCCTCACAGCAAGAAGGTCACTGGTTCGAGCCTCGGCTGGGTCAGTTGGCATTTCTGTGTGGAGTTTGCATGTTCTCCCCGTGTTGGCGTGGGTTTCCTCCAGGTGCTCCGGTTTCCCCCACAACTCCAAAGACATGCGGTATAGGTGAATTGGGTAGGCTAAATTGTCCGTAGTGTATGTGTGTGAATGAGTGTGTATGGATGTTTCCCAGTGATGGGTTGCAGCTGGAAGGGCATACGCTGTGTAAAACATATGCTGGATAAGTTGGCGGTTCATTCCGCTGTGGCGACCCCAGATTAATAAAGGGACTAAGCCGAAAAGAAAATGAATGAATGTATTTTTAAATGAACACTCTACTTCTTTTGAAAAAAAAAAGAGATAATTTTACAGCTCCTCTAGAGTTAAACAGAGTTTTACCGTTTTTGAATCCATTCAGGTGATGTCCAGTTCTGGCGGGAGCACTTTTAGCTTAGCTTAGCATAAAATCATTGAATTAGATTAGACCATTAGCATCTCGCTCAAAAACGACTAATAAGTTTTGATCATTTTCTTTTTTAAAGCTTAGCCATAATGGCCATAAACAGTTCCAAGTTACAACCCGTTTACTCACTTCTTCAAGTAGTCACCTTATCACTTTTAAGACAACAGGGTTTATTCGCTTTTTTTAAAGTAAATGTTTTTTTTGTTTTTTTAACAATGTATTTAATTTTAACCTTCCTATTATCTTAAAAAGATTAAAAAGGAACATATGATACCTATAGAACAGCAGAAACGACCAGTGTCGGGCACGTTCCTTCAAAAGAGTAATCAGTTATAGTTACTAGTTACTTCTCACAAATAGTAACTGAGTTAGTAATTGAGTTACATAATTATAAAAGTAACTAATTACCAGGGAAAGTAACTATTGGGTTACTTAAAAGAAAAACTAATTTGTCAAATGACTATAATATAAATATAAAGCATTGTACACTTATCTACACTATTTTAATGTTGTTGTGGGATAATGTGAGAGACAACGGCAGCATGTCCTCAACTATATATCTGGATATTATTTAGTTTAATTCTGTCTGAGTAATAAATGTTTGCGGTGGAGAAAAATTCTCAATAAAAAGTTTAATTTGCTTTGACGTCGTGGCTTCGTCTCCTCCTTTGGCAGCAGAGCTCACTTTATCACCTGCGTAGCCACTCATTTTGTGGCAGCATGTGACGAAGTGAGGTGCTTCATTAGATTAGAATTACTTGTCACCGACACAGAGAGACAATTTTTTCCTGGGCAAAAGTTGCACGATACATAAACATTCTTGGCTTTCACCTCAACAAGTGAAAAGTAGTGCTTATATTTCCAGTTTGCAAACGCTACTTTTGAACGTGTTGGATTTGCCATCGTTCTGACTCCTGGTCGTTGGTGTGTGCCACTGACTGTGCTTGTGCTCGTGTGTGAACACCCGCCCTACTCTGCCTCTGATTGGCAAATGATAGAATTGTACTCTATCTAAGCCAATCATCAAGTTCTCAGTTACACCACATTCACAGACACACCAATCATCATCACTGGTTGGTTATGTGTCCCGCCCAAGCCCCGAACACACACACACACACACACACACACACACACACACACACACACACACCCCAGAGAAAGAGAGGTCCTATGGCTGAGAGAGAGACGCTGCTCGCATGAAAACTGCTTCAGTGTTCTCAATTATAGTAACGCGCATTTTATTGTCAGTAACGGTAACGGCGTTGTAACAGGGGAAACAGTAACTCATTTGATTACTCGTTCGCCATTAGTAACGCTGTTTATTTATAATGCCGTTAATCCCATCATTGGAAATGACCAAATTGATTGTAAAATAGTCACCTTCATTAAAATTGATTTAATCATCTACGAGAATATAAAATATAAAATGAGTTGCATTAGCTGCAAAGAATCACTCATACATACACATGCAGTGTTTTATCCTCTATTGACACCCCTCTTATGGTAAAATATGCAGAACTTGATAGAACTTTTCAATGTCTTTCTCAGAAGGCGAATAATATCCATCACGCTTCATTTGAAGTGGGTGGTGTTTTCGCTGCCCCTCAGTGTGTGGATCTGCCTCTTCTTTAATTGTTCCCCGTGTGCCCATCTCTCTTTTCAGAAATGAAAAAAAAAAAGCTTTTTATTTTCCATTCCTTCATCCTCATGGAAAAATGTTCTCTGTTGGCTCCTGCATCACTTCCTTCACCCCCCGCCACCAGCAGCAGATGCAGCCCAGCACTTCTCTGGGGCTTTTGCTGAGCCGAGCAAACGCCACTGAACCCGATGGAGCAACATCACCCGTCAGAAAAACCCTCAAAAAAACACACAGATGGAAGAGAGCGTACAGTTGAAGTCAGAATTATTAGCCCTCCTGTATATTTTTTCCCCAATTTCTGTTTAATGGAAAGATTTTTTTTTTCAACACATTTCTAAACATAATAGTTTTAATAACTCATTCTAATAACTGATTTCTTTTATCTTTGCCATGATGACAGTGCATAATATTTGACGAGATATTTTTCAAGATACTAATATTCAGCTTAAAGTGACATTTAAAGGCTAACTAGGTTAATTAGGTTAGTTAGGTTAATTAGGCAAATCATTGTATAATGATGGTTTGTTCTGTAGACAATTGGAAACAAAAATATTGCTTAAGGGGGCTAATAATATTGACCTTAAAATGTTATTAAAAAAATTAAAAACTGCTTTTATTCTAGCCTAATAAAACAAATAAGACTTTCTCCAGAAGAAAAAATATTATCGGAAATACTGTGAAAAATCATTTGAGAAATATTTAAAAAAAGAAACAAATTGTCATTAAAAACTAATTTAATTTAATAAATAATTCAAATTTCACCTGGGCTAATAATTTAGACTTTAACTGTGTACTATCCACCCTATACACAACACTTTAGCTATTCTCATTTTGAATGTAATGGAAATGTTAAGTTGACTTAATTTTTATAATTGTGCAAATTTTACTCACTTTTTAAAATAAAGTCAACTAATCGCTTTTTACAGTGTAGTATTTATTCCTGCTGCTTGCAATAATGCTGCTGGCAACGCTGATAAAATGATGCCCCTCGACTCATTCATTGTCAATAAAATGTGGTTATTTTACTGCCTTGTGTTTTTTGAAGTCAGTATAATCCATGTTATTGAGTTAAATTTCACCCTTTCAAGCGTACGGTCGCACCGGTGTGATTAGAACCAGGGCGGCCACAACAAAAGTAGCCCAATGGCCGCACAAAAACTAGTCCAATTTCTAAACTCGATTGAGTGTGACAGAAACAATATAAGCTCATTCTGAAAATGTAGCCCTATATACATTTCTGGAGATCGCAAATTATGTAGCCAGAGGTACGTATGGCTGCATTTTGTCTTTAAAATGAATGGTATGATGCCTTTCCTTTACCAGCTGACCGCTTACCTCCATATGGACAGCTTTTCTGCTGTTAGGCATAGAAAGATATGTGTGGTGCTTGTCATAAGTCACAATTTATAAAATTTTTATATTTATTTTAGGTTTCAGACAGTCAAATACACATAACTACTAGCAAAACATAGCATTTATGGTTTGTAAAACACATACAGATGCCCATGGAGATTGAAATAATAATTATTTTTAATAAATATAACAGAACGATGTGCATTATTCAGGTAAGATACACACTGCTTATGTTACTATAACATTTACTCTACTCTTCTCCCAGCAGTGGCGGATTTAGGCATGGGCAATATGGGCGATCTTGCTGGGGGCGGCATGGGGAGACGTGCAAAAGAAAGGAAAAAAAAAACCTGCCTCGGTAAAAATCATATGTGCCTCAGTAAGCTTTGAGATACGACTTACTTTATGCAAGTGTATTAATCCCAAGAGTGGTAGCCTAATCCAGGAATAAAGACGTTAGGGGCCATTCACATTTGACGTCTTTTGTAAAAGTGTTATTTTGATTGAAAGTTTTCGTGTTTTTCTCTATGTGCAACAGAAATAACACTGGTAAAAGCAAACTGACGCATGCGCACAGAGATCCATTCCCGCGCGCCTCACACACGCTGCTCTTGATCCCGGTGTGAATCCCGGTTGTTTACATGGACGCCGATAAAATACGCGCCGCTCATGCGCTGTGAAACCGGAGTAGCAGCCTTTTATGTTACTTTATGACACACGAGGTGTCGGCACGCAGCGACTTTTGCTAGTTGACAAAACTGAAGTTTACATAATACGATGATGGTCTTATTTTGAGTAAGCATAACTATGAAGCAGAAAGTAGGGATAAAGAGTCAGGGAGGTAAGACTACAATAATTCTCGGCCTTGAGTCGAGTCTAACATGAACAGATAATTCTATAAAACATTTTTTTTTGTATTTTGTAGAATTGTCAAAATTAATATTCATGCAAAAGATTTCTCAAGTGATCTTAGCACATCACTCCAGTTTTGTCTTTACATTGTTATTTAGGATTGATTTCTGTTATTGATTTAGAATTATAATTGTATAATAATAATAATAAATAATTTTATTTATTATAAATATAAATATTTTTAATAATTCCAATTCTAGTTTTGTCCATATTTGACCCAAAGTTGAAACAAAAATTTTTTAGATGTGTAATGGTCCTTTTTTTTATTAACTAGATGTAACCTTGCAACTATTTATAAACTAGAAGAGGCGGGGGGGGGGGGGGGGGGGGGGGGGGGGGGCGTGGGGGGGGGGGGGATGGGGCATATATGGGGTGGTTCACCCAGGGTGCCATTCAAGCTAGAACCGCCACAGTCTCCAAGTTAAACAGTCTCTCATTTTCATGTATTTCGGAAGAAAATGATAAACAAACGTTGTAATTCCATGATCCCAGCGTAGACTAAACATGGCGGCGCCCATCATATAACAAAATAGGATCATTATTAAGCTGTTTAAAAGACGAAATACATGTACTTACACATTTTTGAGAATCCGAATATCAGATATTTCACACCATAATCAGGACGTTTGACAATATTTGGAGAAAAGGGAAAAAAAGAAACAGAATACGATATATACGTAAATCATTAGGACCGCTGTGTGTCACGTGATAAACTATACACGTTGCCATGGGAACTTTAAAGCGATGCGTCCTAAATAACGGTCACAATTCATTCATTCATTCATTTTCTTTTTGGTTTAGTCCCTTTATTAATCTGGGGTCGCCACAGCGGAATGAATCACCAACTTATCCAGCATATGTTTTACACAGTAGATGCCCTTCCAGCTGCAACCCATCACTGGGAAACACCCATACACTCTCATTCACACACATACACTACGGACAATTTAGCTTACCCAATTCACCTATAGCACATGTCTTTGGACTTGTGGGGGAAACCGGAGCACCCAGAGGAAACCCACGCGAACACGGGGAGAACATGCAAACTCCACACAGAAATGCCAACTGACCCAGCCATGGCTTGAACCAGCGACCTTCTTGCTGTGAGGCGACAGCACTACCCACTGCACCACCGCGCCGCCATAACGGTTACAATAATAAATTAAAAAAAGAAAACTCACATAGAAAGGTCAGTAGGATTATTTATATCTTAAAAGAGTTCAAAAGCCTTACAAAATAATATTATTTATCATTACAAAGCGTTTTTGGTTTTCAGTTTTTGGCTATGTGTATCCAGAATCTTTCATTTCGGTGCTTCTCTGCTTTTTTGGGGGGATTTGTTTTACAGGTTTGAGCTGAGCATATTTTCCTGCTGCTTTTCTCTTTGCCTGAGGCCAGATCACAGATTGTTGATGCACAACTCCACTGTCTCACCTTTGAGATGTTATGGAGAAATTCATAATACAACAGCGAGTCTCCATGGGTTTGTCTGTTGTGGAGGCCAGAATTGCTACTGTACACACAATTGGTTCAAAAGTCAAGAAAAAATGTCCTTAAAATCATAGTTTTATGTTTTTCTTCATAAATATGTGTTGTATTTTAATGGATTCTTACTGTTGGCAGGTGGTAATTCGGCTCGCAAAAGAGGTTGTGTTGGGCTGAGGTTGTGTTTATTCTTGCTGTGATCTATATTTAATACAGTCTGGGTTGTATTTTTGTACCTCGTGTAGTTTTATTCATGTATTTTCTTTTCTTTTTTTGTTTCCAGGATGAGGGCATGTCACACAACCTGTCCATGTTGGCATCTGCCTCGTTTGGCTGCTTGCAGATCAGTTGTGCCAAAATACCATAGAGTTTGATTGCACACACACACACACACATTTTGACGTCAACAGCAAAACATATGGGAGATAATTTTCTCTCCTGCCCTTTAGATTCTTGGTCAGACTTTACAATGAAATTCCATTAGCTAATGTTAGTTAATGTATTTATTAACATGA
>CAIGQV010018344.1:1277067-1297691 GCA_903798115.1 Danio jaintianensis | reverse complement strand
GTGTGTGTGTGTGTGTGTGTGTGTGTGTGTGTGTGTGTGTGTGTGTGCGTAAACCGCTCACAAGTTTCCTCTTTCGATCTTTTAACAGCGCGCGTCAGTGTTTAATCTGCTTCGCGAAGCCAAACGATGCGCTTATTTACAGTTTATACAGTATCTGTGTTGCAGCCCTAGTTTTGTGTACAGTAACCGAGGATATTTTACAATAGTCATTGTGCATGAAACTTCAGAATTTACCCCTTAGCGTGAGCATGGCAGATTTATTAAAAAAAAACATTAGATTTGAAAGTTCATGAACACATTCGTTCGATTTAATTTGAAATGGCACTTGACAGTAGCGTGAAATATATTATAAAATATAGAAAATTTTCACAGTCCGCAGTCGAAAATATACATGAATTAGTGATGTATTAAACATTACATAATATTGATTAATGACTTATTAATGAAAGCTACTATATAAAGAAGAAGAAGAAGGGGGGAAAAAACATCAAGACTTTTTTGCACACATCACAGCTTCCGGTCTCTCTCTTTTTTCTTCATTTAATGTGCTTTTTTTCTTTGCCATGATATAAATAATCAAATGAAAGCCTGTGGATCTCTGTGCGTAATGCCGGGATGTGATTGGAGCTCTGGGATTGAAGCTCTGCTTTTTTATATAACTTTAGTGAAGAGGCAGAGAGCAGAGCAGCACACCCACCTTCACATGACAAGAGCTCTCGAGCGGAGCTGGATCAGGCTGGAGGGGCTCCATCAGCTCTCACAGAGATGCTGGGGGTTCACAGTTCTAGTAGATGATCGCACGAGCTGCCCTTGCCAAAGAATGCAGTGCTTCAGAGATGATGGATATCAGGGCTCGGGCATGTCTCTTATCATTGGCCTGGCTGTTGTCGTCTGATTGTCGTGTTGTATGAGGACTCGGCTTGGAAGAATTGCACTTTTGTCATAGGCACTATCGTTTTCACACAAAAATGAAAATGGTGTCATTTGCATAAACTCTACTGTTTGCTGTTATTTTCTTTTTTTTTCTTTTACTGTGGAACATAAAAGTAACCAATTTGATGCTTGTTTCCGTTTGACAAAAAGTAAAAGCAGTCCATGCGATTGTGCACTGCATCCCAATGCATTCTCATGGCAGTTCATCATTACATTATAGTGGCTAATGAATGTGTTCAATCTTTATTTGTTTTCTTCATTTGAATTAAAACATTTTGCCACCAATTTGCAAGATCAGGTTGTAAGTTTCTAGTCTTCTGAAATCTGTGGGTTGAGGGAAATATTTTCTCCGAAAGAAAAGCCTTTTTTAATTCTGTTTCTTGCTAAAGCTGTCTGATGACTTCTGATGACTATATCGAGTATAAGTAAATGAGCTTTTTTATGGCTTTTGAAAGGTGTGTATTTCTAGAGTGGTAAATATGGGTAAATAATGAAAATAATACAGAAAAGTATTGCTCAAAAGTTCTCTTCTCATTTATATCTCAGGAGGCCAAGTGGAGTAGTTGAACCCTAATGATGTAGTAAAATATATATATATATAGTCATTTTTGCATTCTGGGTCCACAAGGACATGTATAATCCCTTAATGTTTAATTAATTCATAACCAATCTGAAGCAGTTTCTCATAATGAGTGAATGTATTTTGAAGTTTTCAGTGTAACCATGATATTACCACAATTACCTCTTGTTTAATTATTTAAAAATTAGATTAGATTAATATATATTAATTAGGCCATTCATTCTGCTGTGGTGACCCCTGATAAATAAGAATAAGGGACTAAGCCAAAGGAAAATGAATGAATCATTTAATTATCAGAAGAATAAATCAATTAATTAAATTATCTACAACAAAAAGTATTTTAATTTTTTTTGAAAGGCTCAGATATACAAACCTGGGTCAATTTTTATTGGTTTACTTTTTTATGTATGACTTTATTTATTTATCTCCTACAATGATTGGTGTTTCATAACTAAGATTTTTTTTGATGATTAAATTAATGATGACAGTACATAATATTTGACTATTTTTTAAATTCAGTTTCAAGTGCAATTTAAAGGCCTAACTAGGTCAATTATGTAAACTAGGTTAACTAGGTAAGTTAGGTTAATTATTGGACAATAATTGTCATTGACAGTAAGTCATTGGACAACAGTGGTTTGTTTTGTAGCCAATCAAAAAAGTATTTATTAAAGGCAGTAATAATATTGACCTTAAAAATTATTTTAAAAAAATGCTTTTATTCAAGTAGTAAATATTTATATTTATAAAAAATAAATAGAAAAATAGAAAATACTGTAAAAATGTGTAAAAACATCACTTGGGAAATATTTGAAAAAGAATTCAAATGTAATCATTTGTCTTTCAGCAGTATGCAGCAATAGAGCTACTGTATATACTGTACATAGCAGCTCAGATCAGTTGATCTAGGAAGATCTGATGAGAAACGCTTGGGTCCCTTTTGAGACCTTTAAATTTAATAACACAATTTGATATGCTAATAATCTGAAACATCATTAAGATCTTTTCTGAAACTCTAGAGGAGACACAAGTAGACAATCTGAAAGCAGTCAGTCTAAGCAAAAGGCCGGACTTACTGCCAAATTGATTCTCATTGCTGTCTAGGTGAAATAATTGAGATCTTCGAAAGTTGGTGATTTTTGTGTGCAGCAGACTGAGCGAGATTGTCTCAGTCTTTCATATTTTTCTCGCAGGATTCATGGCTGTCAACGGTGAGAGATGCTCAGAGTGTCTGTTTAATGACAGATAATCCATTTTCTTGTGTTTGACTGAAGGCGCTTCACTCTCTGCTGATTTACGCAGGCATCTATCAGAGATCCTCAAGAACATTAGCAGTTCAGCCAGTTCAGAGACCATTCACACATTCATCATCACCCCGGTCTGTTTGCAGGGGCACTTTCAGTCTCATCTGTGTGTTCACTGATTGATTTATTTCCATTTTTTTTTGCTCCATGAGAATTTAGTTAAAGTAAATGACGGTTGGTTTCACTCAGGTAGAACTGAGAAATGTCAACATGAAATCTAAAACGAGCCCCCGCTTTCTTTTCTGATGCACATTTACGCTTGTGTTGTGTGATATTTGGCGGTCTGCATTATTCTTAAAGGGACAGTTCACCCATTCTGGCTTCATTTACTCATCGTGCACTTGTTTCAAACCTGTTTAAGTTTCTTTCTTCTGTTGAACACAAAGGAAGATATTTTGAAGAATGTTGAAAATAAACAAGCTTTTTTCCAACATTATTCAGAATATCTACCCTTGTGTTCAACAGAAGAAAGACAGTCATAAAAGTTTGGAACCACTTGAGGTTGAGTAAATGGTGAGAATTTTGTTGGGTGAACTGTCCCTTTAAGAAAAAAAAGGCCTCTGAATTTACTTTTCTTTTGGCCAAATATCTTTAAAGTCCATGTGAAATGGAAGTTTCTGAAACTTTTATTTCAGTATGTTGATGTACTTTCAACTGAAATTGAATATTGAGTAGGGGCGGAGCTTTCTTTTTGCGCATCATTCTCTAATAGCAAACTAACAGTAAGAGGGGCGTGGCCAAGAATATTGTGGCTGAAGCATCAAACTGATAGACAATGATTAGATTTTGATTGAAGATTACCAAAACAAGGGCGTCACGGTGGTGCAGTGGGTATCACAATCGCCTCACAGCAAGAAGGTCGCTGGTTCAAGCCTCGGCTGGGTCAGTTGGCATTTCTGTTTGGAGTTTGCATGTTCTCCCCGTGTTCGCGTGGGTTTCCTCCGGGTGCTCCGGTTTCCCCCACAAGTCCAAAGACATGCGGTATAGATGAATTGGGTAAGCTAAATTGACCGTAGTGTATGTGTGTGTATGGATGTTTCCCAGTGATGGGTTGCAGCTGGAAGGGCATCCGCTGCGTAAAACATATGCTGGATAAGTTGGCGGTTCATTCCACTGTGGTGACCCCAGATTAATAAAGGGACTAAGCCGAAAAGAAAATGAATTACCAAAACAAACTTTTTTTTTCAGTGGATTAACTTGCTTAAATTAATTGTTCACCTAAAAAATAACAATGTAGCAGAGTAAACATTGTCAATTTAGATTTTTGCCCATACTGTAAGGGATGTTTATAAGACAACGATGCACAGAAGAGTTTTTCTTTTGCCTTTTTAAAACGTTTCACATATTGATGAGTGTTGTTAAAAAGCCCCTATCCACACGGGAGCGCGAAAACAGCTCAAACACTGTGTTCTGCATGTAGTAAGATGTAGATCAGTAGTAAATATCAAATAATAAACAAGCATGTATGGCACAGTGGCTCAGTGGTTATCACTGTTGCCTCACAACAAGAAGGTCGCTGGTTCGAGTTTGCATGTTCTCCCCGTGTTGGCGTGGGTTTCCTCTGGGTGCTCCGGTTTCCCCCACAGTCCAAACACATGCGCTATACGTGAATTGGATGAACAAAATTGACCGTAGTGTATAAGTGTGTGTGTGTGTGTGTGTGAGAATGACTGTGTATGGGTGTTTCCCAGTACTGGGTTGCAGCTAGAAGGGCATCCGTTGCGTAAAACGTAAATAAGGGACTAAGTTAAGAGACTAAACCGAAGGAAAATGAATGAATGAACTTACTCATGCCTGCATATTGGACACTTAATATGCAGGAAAATGATGTCACCATTTTCACAAAATCATGGTTTTGTAGATTACACAGAGACAATTAGTGGTAATGCTTTTGAAGAAAATGCACTAAAATCCTTTTTTTTTTTAAGTTTACATTTCCAGGCCTCCAAAACGCCGCTATGTTTTTCATTGAAAACGGTGTAGTATAAATTCCTTCTTAGGCTCTTCAGGAAGTTAATGCCAGATAATAAAACGTTCCTAAAATATTAAAGTCACTCACCGAAACAAAAATGTTCTTACTATGAATGTGTAGAAATGGTGTAGAAACAACTGTTAATTAGAAGTTGCTTGCAAATTGCACAACTAATGAATTTTATCATGTCTATATATATATATATATATATATATATATATATGTGGCGGCGCAGTGGTGCAGTGGGTAGCGCTGTATATGATAGGGCCCTTAGAGTTCGATTTACTGCATTTGACTTGTAGCTTATTATTTTTCATTCATTGGCAGTAATGTGTTTCTTTAATACAATGTCAGTTGTCATACAGTTCACAGCAATATAAGCAGAGATTTTCCTATTGGCTGCATCTCACATTCATGTCACACTCGGTTCTGATATGAAACACACTTTAGACGATCAAGTAAATGCCTCGTTGAACAAATCAAGTCCCGTCCAACATTTATTTTCCCTTTACAGATGTCAAACGTGCTGAGATTGTGGTTTCATGTTGACTGACAGCAAAAAAAAGACAATTTATTCAATAAAATAAGCAACTATGTGGTACACACAGAGAATTAAGGTTAAATAAAAAAAGAAAGAGTTTTTGTAAAATGGTTGTACACTCACAAAAATATTTAGGCCTTGCAAATAAAATTTCCATCCGTTTGGATTACATACTTTTAACATAATTGAACTAATAAATGGGCGGCACGGTGGGTCCGTGGTTAGCACTGTCGCCTCATAGCATGAAGGTTGCTGGTTCGAGTCCCGGCTGGACCAGTTGGCGTTTCTGTGTGGAGTTTGCATGTTCTCCAAGTGTTGGCGTGGGTTTCCTCCGGGTGCTCTGGTTTCCCCCACAGTCCAAACACATGCGCTATAGGTGAATTGAATAAACTAAATTGGCCGTAGTGTATGTGTGTGTGTGAATGTGAGAGTGTATGGGTGTTTCCCAGTACTGGGTTGCAGCTGGAAGGACATCCACTGTGTAAAACATATGCTGGAATAGTTGGCGGTTCATTCCGCTGTGGTGACCTCTGATAAATAAGGGACTAAGCCAAAGGAAAATGAATGAACTAATAAACTTTTATAATTGATATTTGTTGGTTAAACATAAATGAAACAAATAAGAACAAGATTTAGGTAACAATATCAATAAATCCAATGTGTTTTAAATGCTTTTTATTAATTTAAAACACAATTTTGCCCCTGAATATTAAGTAAACCAGTCTCACAAAATTGAACTAATTGGATCCGGCTTATATATTTATACATTCATTCATTCATTTTCTTTTCGGCTTAGTCCCTTTATTGATCTGGGGTTGGCACAGCGGAATGAACCGCCAACTTATCCAGCATATGTTTTACGCAGCGGATGCCCTTCCGGCCGCAACCCATCACTGGGAAACGTCCATACCGCATGTCTTTGGACTTGTGGGAGAAACCAGAAAACCCGGAGGAAACCCACGCAAACACGGGGAGAACATGCAAACTCCACACAGAAATGCCAACTGACCCAGCCGAGGCTTGAACCAGCGACCTTCTTGCTGTGAGGTGAACGTGCTACCCACTGCGCCACCGTGCAGCCCTACAGTTATACCATATTCATATATTTTTTTAACTGATTAAATCTAATAGTATTCGATTTGAACAGATTTAGACTGATGCTAAGGAATCTAACAAATCAAAAGGTTACAAACAGTTAATAATCAACTTCACTGTGATTAATGTTTTTAAGTGTAGTAATGTAATTCTATTGATTCCTGTGTTTGTTTAGGTGCAGTGACGGAAGTGAAGACGGATATTTACGTCACGAGTTTTGGCCCAGTTTCTGATGTGGAGATGGTGAGTATTCGGAGATGTTTATGATTGTGTGTGTGAACTGGTTGGGTTTGTGGATTGGTGTGTGCGTGTGTGTACATGTACAGTTGAAGTCAAATGATTCGCCCTGCTGTGATTTGTTTTGTTTCTTTTTCAAATATTTCCCAAATGATGTTTAACAGAGCAAGGAATTTTTCACAGTATTTCCTATAATATTTTGTTCTTCTGGAGAAAGTCTTATTTGTTTTATTTCGGATAGAATAAAAGCAGTTTTTAGTTTTTTAAAACCATTTTAAGGTCAATATTATTAGCCCCCTTAAGCAATATTGTTTTCCGATTGTCTACAGAACAAACCACCGTTGTACAAGGACTTGCCTAATTACCATAATTAACCTAATTAAGCCTTTAAATGTCGCTTTAAGCTGAATACTAGTATCTTGAAAAATATCTAGTAAATTATTATGTACTGTCATCATGGCAAAGATAAAAGAAATCAGTTATTAGATATGAGTTATTGAAACTATTATGTTTAGAAATGTGTTGAAAAAAAATCTTATTCCATTAAACAGAGATTGGGGTAAAAAATATACAGAGGGGCTAATAATTCTGACTTTAACTGTACATGTTCGCGAGCAGCTGTTATATAAGGTGTCGTATCCGTCCGCTGAGGTGTTATTAAAATAAATAATTCAGCCAGCATGCCATTTAGATCAATGCAAGGTGCTGTTATCTGCTTAGTCAGAGTGAATCAAGGATCATGTGGTAGAGATTTGTAAAAAAAATTAAATAAAAATGTGATTGAGTCATCAATTTCAGCAGGGATTTTCCCCTGAGAACTGTGAGAAGTTCAGCACATCGCAAAAGAGCACAACAGCGCTAAATGTGACCAGACGCACAGTGTTTAGCTCACTGACACCTGGAATAGTACAACCTGCAGTAATATAATAATGAATAGAATGCAGTTAGTTTGATTTTATTTTACAGTATGTGTAATCAACATAGGGCGGCACAGTGGCTCAGTGGTTAGCACTGTGGCCTCACAGCAAGAAGGTCGCTGGTTCGAGTCCCGGCTGGGTCAGTTGGCATTTCTGTGTGGAGTTTGCATGTTCTCCCCGTGTTGGTGTGGGTGCTTCGGTTTCCCCCACAGTCCAAAGACATGTGCTATAGGTGAATTGAATAAACTAAATTGTCCGTAGAGTATGAGTGTGTGTGAATGAGTATGTATGGGTGTTTCCCAGTACTGGGTTGCGGCTGGAAGGTCATCCGCTGTGTAAAATATATGCTGGATAAGTTGGCGGTTCATTCCGCTGTGGCGACCCTTAATAAATAAGGAACTAAGCCGAAGGAAAATGAATGAATGAAAATTTTTGAACTGGGATCTTAAATGTTACTTTTCCCCTGCTCACAAAAATAAGTTGTTTCGTAACTGTAAAACATTTGGTTTTGTTGGAATTGAGTGTTCAAAATTTACTGACATATAGGTGTAGAATATAAACAGCCATATTTCTTTAAAAAATGAATTAATTCCAAAAATTTTAAATTCATTTTTCATTTCATTTTCATTTCAGAGTTCATTTTTGATTTTATGATGTTTTTACCGGATTCAGAGGAGGTTTTTTCTTTTTTCTTGAAAAATATTTATCTTGGATGAATTCAATGATAAGTGTTTAAGTTCACATCAAGATCTGTGACTGTGGATCGTATATTTTGGCGAATCTGTAAAGATTGAGACATTCCTAATCTTTCTTTTCAAAAGTCTATTTCCATTTGATCCAATGATTCCATTTGTTGGACTTTATATTGAGATCCTTTATGCTTGAGTGAATATTTAAGTTGAGTCATTTTTCTCTCAAATATATATATATATTTGCTGCTTGTTCAAATTGCTTATTTAATATGAGCTGAAACAACACAATTCTTGAGACTTTTTTGGGGCAACTTAATTATTTTATGTTCAGTCCGCTTAAATTTGTTAAGCTAACTTAATCGATTTGTGTTAAGACAACATGAATGAATTGAGTGGAACCCTGCATTTCTTAAATTGATTCGTTCAAAATGGCTGATTCATTTAGAAACGAAGCAAATGGCCGTCTTTATGAGTGAATCATTGACTCGCTTAGTTATTTTAAAAACAGATTTAGGAATGAAACTCCACAGTGTTGCTTTGAGATGCACAAATATTCTGCTCTGGCTTTTTTTTTGAGATATTTGTTCTGGTAAAACACTGAAATAAAATACAGGCAATATTGTAAAGGATCTAACTTGCTCAATATTAACTATTTGTTGAATTGTTACATAAATTATTGACTTTTTTTACTTGCTTTTTGCAAAGCGAGTGACATTCTTAAAAATGTCAGCTTGTTTATCATCAAAACAATAAAAATATTATTGAAGACAAGAAATAGGGATATTTTTGTAAATGTTAAGTAGGGTTAATTTTACATTTACTAACACATTATTGAAATCAAAAGTGGGATATTTTAATAATTGCACTTTACTTAACAAGAACTGGTACTGATGGTTGTATATTTTATATTAATTCATGTTTATAACAATTAATAAATAATGTAACAAATGTTTATAGTAAATACATTAGCTGACATGAACTAATGAGGCCTTATTGTAAAGCATCTCCATTTTGCTTGTATATTGTGATGGGGATTTGTCAGGATCGCAATTTGCCAGCATGAGGGGAGGTGTTTGTTTAAATATCAGTGTTTTGAGCAGGATTATGATGGATTTTGTGCTGTTTGAATTGAGAAGTTGCTTGTTTCAGAAGCTCTCTAATGAATCTCTCTGTCAGGAATAAGTCTGATTGATTTGTGTGCGGTTTAGACTTCGGGCTGAGTGATATGACAAAAATCTCATATCACGATGTAAATCATCTCATCTCCTGATAACGATATGCATCACGAGATTGTAACTTTTATGTAAATTCAGTCAACATAGTTTATATACATTGACCACATGTAAACAACTTTATTTATTACATTGTTTACATTTTGTAGTATATATTTGAAAATTTACTCATTCATACGTGATCATGTTTCTCACGTTATTTAGAACTTCAGGGCAAATCTTTGTAAATATAAAATAAATATTAATATAAAACCTTTTTCAGAAACTAGTGATTACAGGCCCAACATAAAATATCGCTAAATAAAATGCTTAATGTAAATATTGTACTTTCTCATGATGCTGTTATTGCAACGCTATCTCACAGCAATATGTAACTTTGACTTACTGGCTTATTCCTATGAATTTGTACGATTTTGTTCATAAAATTTAGTATGATTTGCTCATCCCCCAATGACGATTGGGTTTAGGGGTGGGGTTTGGTGCCACGCCTCCTTTTAAAAATGGTACATTTTCGTACGACTGAACTCGTATTAATTAGTACGAATTAGTCACTAAACTGAGAAAAAAAACAACAACAAAAAAAACGTTACATTTCCTAGTGAGATCAGGCTGGTTATTCATGTTTCTGTCAAAAATATAACCCTAAAACAATTTATTTTGCAATAATATGATATATATGATAATATGAAACAATATACTGTTTAGACTATATCTAAAATGCGAGAGAGCTCAATGCACTGCAGCTTAAGAAAACACACACACATAGAAAAACACCAGCAAATCCTCACAATGTAAACACAAATAGAAAATGCGCTGCAAATTCTCACAACAAATGCACATTTTGATCTGTAAGACACTGTAAAAAACATGCTGGGTTCCACACAAATCCTTCATGTTTTCCCAACACAAATCGATTAGGTTAAATTAATTGTTTTTACAAATTTAAGTGGATTCAACATAAAACAATTAAGTTGTCCAAAAAAAAAATTAAGAATTGTGTTTTGACTTGATTTTTTTAAAATTTCGATATCAATTTTTTTTCTTCAATTTTCTATATTTTTATATAAAGTTGCAATCAGAATTATTAAACCCCCTTAATTATTAGCCCCCCTGTTTATTTTTTTCCCCCAATTTCTGTTTAACGGAGAGAAGATTTTGTTCAACACATTTCTAAACATAATAGTTTTAATAACTCATTTCTAATAACTGACTTCTTTTACCTTTGCCATGATGACAGTACATAATATTTTACTAGATATTTTTCAAGACACTTCTATACAGCTTAAAGTGACATTTAAAGGCTTAACTAGGTTAATTAGGTTAACTAGGCAGGATAGGGTAATTAGGCAAGTTATTGTAAAACGATGGTTTGTTCTGTAGACTATCATAAAAAAAAAAATAGCTTAAAGGGGCTAATAATTTTGACCTTAAAATGGTTTTTAAAAAATTAAAAACTGTTTTTTCTTCTAGCCGAAATAAAACGAATCAGACTTTCTCCAGAAGAAACAATATTATCAGACATACTGTGAAAATTTCCTTGCTCTGTTAAACATCATTTAGGAAATATTTTAAAAAAATTCAAAGAGGGTTTAATAATTCTGACTGCAACTGTACATTTGTGTGTGTGTGAGTTAGCTTGGTGTATTTTTTATTATATTGAGCTTTCAATCATTATCCAACTAAAATGGCCTGAATAATTTTTTTTAAATATACTTATCTGCCATTTAAAATCTTGTTTTAACAATAAATGAGGCATTGCAAATTTATTTTCATTAACCCTGAAATGACATTTAGTTGAAGATTAAGATAATTTAACTATCTTATATAATAATGTTTCACTGTTAAATCAGGGTGTTAAACAAAAAAACTCACCTTGAGGTCACGTACAACTTCACTGACCAATAGGCACTGCGTAATAAGCAAATCCCAGCCAGCTCCGTAATTTTTTTCAGTCTATGCCCTTGAAATATTTCTGTTGTGTTCCGTGCTGTTTCCATGTGTTGTGAGTATTTGCAGTATGTTTTCTATTTGCATTTGTTTTGTGAGTATTTGCAACACATGTGCTGTCAAACCGATTTATTCATTCGTTCATTTTCCTTCGGCTTAGTCCTTTTATTTTTCAGGGGTCGCCACAGTGGAATGAACCGCCAACTATTCCAGCATATGTTTTACGCAGCGGATGCCCTTTCAGCCACAACCCAGTTCTGGCAAACACCCATACACTCTCGCATTCACACACATACACTACCAATTTAGCTCATTCAATTCACCTATAGCGCATGTCTTTGGACTGTGGGGGAAACCGGAGCACCCGGAGGAAACCCACGCCATGCAAACTCCACAGAAAAAACACCAACTGACCCAGTCGGGGCTCGAACCAGCGACCTTCTTGCTGTGAGGCGACAGTGCTAACCACTGAGCCACCGTGCCGCCCCACCGATGAAGATGTTTTCTTAATACGCATTTTTTTTCTATTTGCATGTGTTTTCTTAAGTTCCAGTGCATTGAGATCTCTTGCCATCATAATTTTGTCATGAACACACTTGTTTGTAGAGCAAGCAGTCTGATCGTTTTCTGCCTAGTCCTGCCTAATTTTTCCTAGTCATTTCTGCCTAATTTTTCCTAGTCATTTCTGCCTAATTTTTCCTAGTCATTTCTGCCTAGTTTTTCCTAGTCATTTCTCCCATAGGTGACTAAAGCGTAAGTTCCAAAACAATCGCAATGACAAAAAATGACAATATTGTCATATTCTGACTGCTCTAAATCTGCGTTTTCCTCCAGGAATACACCATGGATGTGTTCTTCCGCCAGACGTGGGTGGATCGGCGACTGCGGTATGAAGGCCCCGTGGAGATCCTCCGGCTGAATAACCTGATGGTGACCAAAGTCTGGACTCCCGACACGTTCTTCAGGAACGGCAAGAGATCCGTGGCTCACAACATGACGGCGCCCAACAGACTCTTCCGAATCATGAAGAACGGCACCATCCTGTACACTATGAGGTACAGCCTTGCATCCGTCCAGTCCCGAGTATGCTCAAATGACTTGGCAGGCTGTTTTGCTGGTGGGTGACCATTGTTTTTGCCAAGTAGGATGTGTTCCTGGATCCTCTTTTATTGGTTTTGCAACAACATTTGTGTTTAGTGAAGAATGGCAGGTTGTTGATGCTTTAAACTCAGCCCTATGGCTAATCCTACAATACTAGTAGGTGGATGGAAATGTTTTTTTACAGAACAAACAAGGGAACAAGTCTTACCAATGTATAGATTGCTGATATATCAGTTTGTAACTGAAATGTGAGCAATTGGAGCATTTACTAATATAGTTCCCATAACATGAGTAAGACACAATGCATTGTGGCCTTTAATCTATGTAACAATTTGGGTTTCACATAGCTCAACTGGTGGAACATTGCATTATATTAGTGCATCAATCATGGGTTTAATAGCAGGGAAGAAATATTTGAAAAATGTGTTCCTAGAGTGTAAACCGTGTTCCCAAGCCTCTGCTAAATGTATAATGTTTTATTTGGAAATATAGAAACAATTGTGGGTAAGGGACCGTCTAAAAAATCCACTCCACAATGATTCTCCAATTTGATTGGTTACACCAGTCATACCCTTTTATAATACATGAAACACAATGCTATACACCATTAAAAAAATTATGAAAAAGGTCAAGAGAACAAATATTTTTATGTTGATTTAAATCATTTTAATAAGTCAATCAGGTTCCAACTAAATGTATTACATTATACAAAGTTTAACTTATTATTTTTAGTCAGTTTGATTGATGTAAGTTGAGATGACTAGAAAAGTTCATTTAATTAAAAAAATGTAATTGAATAAAAAAAAAAATAAGCAAAAATCTTTTTACAGTGTAACTACAACTTATTTAGTCATCTTTTTTAGAGGTGAAAACTCTTTCATTTATTTGAATTAATAAAAAAATTAAGACTTTTATTTTAACTTCATCAAGTATTTTTCAGTTTATTGATTGAAATTGAGGCGTCACGGTGGCGCAGTGGGTAGCACGTTCGCCTCACAGCAAGAAGGTCGCTGGTTCGAGCCTCGGCTGGGTCAGTTGGCGTTTCTGTGTGGAGTTTGCATGTTCTCCCCGTGTTCGCGTGGGTTTCCTCCGGGTGCTCCGGTTTCCCCCACAAGTCCAAACACATGTGGTATAGGTGAATTGGGTAGGCTAAATTGTCCGTAGTGTATGTGTGTGAATGAGTGTGTGTGTGGATGTTTCCCAGTGATGGGTTGCAGCTGGAAGGGCATCCGCTGCGTAAAACATATGCTGGATAAGTTGGCGGTTCATTCCGTTGTGGCGACCCCGGATTAATAAAGGGACTAAGCCGAAAAGAAAATGAATGAATGAATGAATGATTGAAATTGAGTAAATAGGGTATATGCAGAAGTATGCGGAAGAACTTTTAATTTTTTAGTAACCTGGGTCAAGCGCTTCTGGTGAATTATGTGGCGTTACAAAATCGCCATGTTTAAGGTCTGTTTTATTTTTAAATCAACGATCTTCACTGGCTGAGTGATTTACGATATAAAGTGGGTCTCAGAATGTACAAGAAGCACTGCATTAAATTAAATTTTTCCACGCCATGTCTTTAAAATATGAACATTCATTTTAACCCAGTATATTCAATGAAGCTTCTGCGCTAGCCTGCTAATCCTGACGGGCGCATGCGTGTAAACATCTTTTTATCTCGTTTTACACTTGAACAACTAAATGAATGCTGAAGTCTACTTAACTGATTATATTTTAATTACATTACAACATCGATGCTGTAAAATGAGCCATATAAAATTGAAAAAAGTCACATTAACCGTTCACCGGACGTTTATCAATATGGGAACACTAGCTGTGCATATACCCCATATGTAAAATAAATGTCCCTGCAGCAAGAGCTTTGCATGTGTAATTTTAAAATATTTAAATAATTTAACCCATTGAGACATATAATCCTACGTCCTGCTCACTTTTAAAGACAAACCATTTAGAAACAGGTGATTAATAATTATATGAACGTAAACTTAATTGCTTAATATTGGCTATTGACCATCTTGTTCTCCAAGAGAGTGTTTACACAACACCATTCCATCTAAAAACAGAAAACTATTTGATGTGTTTGGCAAGTAATTAATTTGCATGACAACGCATTGGGGTTAAAAACCTGTAAAGAAGCAAACAAACTATAAATAATTAAATAAATAAATAAAATTATGGCTAAATGCCCATGTACATTACTTATTCAGTCTATATACCTGTGATAGTGCTTTGATTATGTGATAAAAATCCCGCCAAATGTATCGCGGTCGCGGATCGAAAAATAATGTGCGTAAATCAAAAAATTGATTACATTTTATTTTCACACGCCTTTGATTTAAATGAAACTTAAATTGCGTCTTTTGGAAACGCAAGCACAAAATGTGGGAACAAGAGCAAAGGGGAAAAAACGTAAGCACACAAAACATTTAAATATGATCGGGAAAAACTGATTTTGTCCAAACGATTTTTCATTTTTGATTCACGCTCATTATCTTTCGGTACGCGACCTCGCTGTTTCTTTTTTCCGAGTTTAAATTTTTGCTTTTGTGCGGTATAATTTTACACGCAAAGTAAATTTTTTGATTTACGTGCATTATTTTTCGATCCGCGATTTAAAAAAAAGTGCATTAAAGTCAGTATCGCATGTGCATTAACAGATAATGTGTGAATGGGTTAATGTTCTCTATTGTTTTTTTTTTTTAATACATAGATTACATCTTTCCATAGTTGTTTTAGTACAAATTCGCTGTGTACCTGTAAATATTGACAATGGCCACCAAAAAAATTCATATCAGTTGATCACAAATTTGAACCTAGTGCTTTTTAATTAATCAAAAGTCATTAATTAGCTCATTCCAACTGTTTTTTCCCCCCACAGGTTGACAATAAGTGCCGAATGCCCGATGCGATTGGTGAATTTCCCGATGGATGGCCACTCCTGTCCGCTGAAGTTCGGCAGCTGTGAGGATTATACTTTATACATGCTCATTTCCCTTCATCCCGCAAAACACTGAAAGCATGATCTGAGACAGTATTTGAGAACATGGCAGTTTATTTGACGCGTTTGGAGTGAGGAGGAGAATATTTCTTATAAAGCCTTACTTGAAGAGCACTGAAATAATCCCTTCTTTAAAAATGGATTTCTCTCCCTCTTCACTGTCAGATGACGACACAATTTATACTGAGAACAGAATAGATTATACAAGGAGTGTGTGTGTGTACTTATGCGGTTTACGAGGACAAATTCATTCATTCATTCATTTTCCTTATTCAGGGGTCGCCACAGTGGAATGAACTGCCAACTGCCCTTCCAGCGACAACCCAGTACTGGGAAACACCCACACACTCTCACATTTACACACACACTCATGCACTACAGCCAATTTTAGTTTACCCAATTCACCTATAGCGCATGTGTTTGGACTGTGGGGGAAACCAGAGCACCTGGAGGAAACCCACACCAACACAGGGAGAACATGCCAACTGACCCAGCCGAGACTCGAACCAGCGACCTTTTTGCTGTGAGGCGACAGTGCCAACACTAATCAAACACAGCTGAACATGCTAATCAGTGTCTTCAAGATCACTAGAAATCTATAAGCAGGTGTGTTTGATTAGAGTTGGAGCTAAGCTGTGCAGGACATCAGCCCTCCAGGACCGAGTTTACCCCACCCCTGCTCTAGCATAATGTCTAAAACAGGGGTGTCCAAACTCAGTCCTGGAGGGCCGGTGTCCTGGAGAGTTTAGCTCCAACCCTAATCAAACACACCTGAACCAGCAAATCAAGCTCTTACTAGATATACTAGAAACTTCCTAGCAGGTGTGTTGAAGCACATTGGAGCTAAACTCAGCAGGACACCGGCCCTCCAGGACAGAGTTTGGACACCCCTGGTCTAAAGTGATGACAAAACAGGTGATTTTGCTCACATTTTAAGATTATAAGGCTGAACGGCATGAAATGCAATCAGTCTACAGAGATTTCCCAGTATTTCTCTGTTGCAATTGGGATATCACAATAATTAACCCCAAAAAAGCCAAAGCAAAGCAAACACTACTAGATTACTGTGGTATAAATACAGCGATATAAAATACAAAAGAGTGAGATCGACTTAGAATGTCACTTAGCTGTTTTATAATGATTTGTTCAGCTGTAGTTAGAAATTTACGGTAAGTTTTTCTCCCCTAAGGATTTATAATGCGATCTCTGTTTCCATCTTGTGGCGGAACGGTGAAGAGGCTGTACGAGTGCTGTTATTGCAGAAGATCGCACCTCTATCAGCCAATCAGATTCGAGAACCAAACAGAACTGTTGTATAAATATATATATTTTTACTTTATCCCAGGGGCGTAGCAGAGATTTTAAAAGTGGGGGGGACAGCTGAATTAGATCCAAAAGTTTACGTTCATATAATTATTAATCACCTGTTTCTAAATGGTCTGTTTCTAAAAGTGAGGGGGACGTATCCCCCTGTCTCCCCCGCCCCTGTTTCATCCACATATACTTAATATTACCTCATACTTGATTGCAAAATAAGTATAAAATACATTAGTGTATTCCTTTATGAGAAAAACTAAAACAAATATACATGCAGTTGACGATCCACGGGTTTAATTTCAGCCCAGTATGTTCTCACAGTGTTGGCGTGGGTTTCCTCCGGGTGCTTTGTTTTCCCCCGCAGTCCAAAGACATGCAGTATAGGTGAGTTGGATGAACCAAATTGGCCGTAGAGTATGAGTGTGTGTGTGTGCGAATGAGAGTGTGTATGGGTGTTTCCCAGTAATGGGTTGTAGCTGGAAGGGCATCCGCTGCGTAAAACATATGCTGGAATAGTTGGCAGTTCATTCCGCTGTGGTGACCCCTGGTAAATAAGGGACTAAGCCGAAGGAAAATGAATGAATGAGTATTCCTTTTATGGGAAAAAAAAACACGCAGTTGACTATCCACAGGTTTAATTTCAGCCCAGTACCTTGGAGACATGAAAAAGCAACTCCTCTCCACAAGGAGAAATTACTTTTCGCCTCCGAGTGTGTAAATACAGAGTCGGTTCATATTCTAAAAACTGAACAAAGAATCTCCATATCAGCAGGACTGTTCGCAACAGTCGGTCAGCAAAAAACGCAAACGAAAATGTGGGAGAAAAAAAGGGAAGAGAAATCTGAAAAGAAGGCCTAATCTCAAATGGGAATATGTGTCAGGTGGGTAGAGCTCTTTTATAGCGGCTGCTGGGAGATCTGGAGATAAACCAGTCCAGAGGAGCTCCATTGTGGCATTGTGATGGAGGACGATCTCCACGTTTTTTTTGGGCGATGGCTGCGCTAATGTGCTGACGGATATCTCGCTCTCTGCTTTGTCTTCTTCTACATCTCCTTGTCCTTTCTGTGGGCCTGAGGGGAAGCATGGAGACAGAGAGCTGTTTGTCCCCTGTAGAGGCGAGAAGGTCAGCACAGCTCTCTTCCTGCTGCCCCGGGACAGTGCAGACCTATAACCGCATTTTACACTCCCTCGTTTGCTCTCTAGTCTCTGATAGCATTCTCTTGCTCCTGTATTTGTTTATTAGTGATGTTAGATCATGTCTGGTTGAAGAATTATTAGCCCTGCTGAATTATTAGTATATTTTGTCCCCAATTTCTGTTTAACGGAAAGACAATTTTTAAAACATAATAGTTTTAATAACTCATTTTAATAACTGATTTATTTTACCTTTGCCATGATGACAGTACATAATATTTGACTAGATATTTTTCAAGACACTAGTATTCAGCTTAAAGTGACATTTTAAAGGCTTAACTAGGATAATTAGGCAAGTTATGGTAATTAGGCAAGTCATTGTATAACGGTGGTTTGTTCTGTAGACAATCGAAAAAAGGGGGCTAATAATATTGACCTTAAAATGGTTTAAAAAAAATTAAAAACTGCTTTTATTCTAGCTGAAATAAAACAAACAAGACTTTCTCTAAAAGAAAAAAATATTATAGGAAATACTGTAAAAAAATGCCTTGCTCTGTTAGACATCATTTGGGAAATATTTGAAGAAAAAACAAAAATTCACATGAGGACTAATCATTTTGCCTTCAGTATATGAGCAATATCACCTTCGTAGCTGTGTGATGTGGCTGTATATCGGCACTGGTGGGAGGCGTGCGTTGGCAATACGAGTGTGATATTGCGTTTATACAATAGTTCGACGGCATAATCGTGTGTGTATAAAAAAGAAAATCAAACACCGAGAGTCTCAAAACCATTTTGTAAGAGGAACTACTTTCTTCCGCCATTCCTTCACATCTGCAGCTGACGTCAGAACAGCAGAAGCTGTTACTAATTTACCAATGTCATTTTAGAGCTAGTGTTTGAATGATTCTCTTGCGTAATGTCTAAAGCAGGGGAGTCCAAACTCGGTCCTGGAGGGCCGGTGTCCTGGAGAGTTTAGCTCCAACCCTAATCAAACACACCTGAACCAGCTAATCAAGCTCCTACTAGATATACTAGAAACTTCCAGGCAGGTGTGTTGAAGCAAGTTAGAGCTAAACTCAGCAGGACACTGGCACTCCAGGACCGAGTTTGGACACCCCTGGTCTAAAGTGATGACAAAACAGGTGATTTTGCTCACATTTTAAGATTATAAGGCTGAACGGCATGAAATGCCATCAGTCTACAGAGATTTCCCAGTATTACTCTGTTGCAGTCGGGAGATCACAATATTACTATGGTATAAATACAGCACTACAACATACAAAAGAGAGAAATTGACTTAGAAAGTCATTTACCTGTTTAATAATGTTTAATAATTTATGTTTCCCCAACACAAATCAATTGTGTGGAGCCCAGCATTTTTTCCGGTGTAGTAAAACCCCTGGCAACCGTTATACGGGAGGAACTTGTAAAAAACCCAAAACACAGATTGCAATTATACCCATGTTAACTCATATGTATCAGTCTCCTGCTAGGTTTTGTTCACTTCCCCTAAAAAAAAAGAGCTCTGCCATGCCCAGCGTGACTTTGGATCAAAATCCTCCTCGTCTTTCTCTCTGTCCCTTCTCTCTTTCTATTTTCATGGGGTTGTTGGTGGGTGTTTGGAAGCCCTTTCCTCTGCTCTATTTCCCAGTGTGTGGGAAATAGAAAATAGAAAAACAGAAATATGGAGAAAGAGACAGCGAGGAGGAGAGTTTAAAAAAGAGAGAATTAAGGAAGATGATGATGGTGAAGATCTCAAAGGAGGACAGGAGCGTGGGGAACGTGCTGACGGACTCCCGAATGCGCAGTCAGTCTCTTCTTCTCTCCGTTTGATGTATGGATTTCTCCTCCGTAAATGAAATCCATCTGATTCCGAGCAGGAGTACAATCTCGGCGGATCTGATTTTCTGTGTCAGGATGATTGTTCTGCTTGGCTCGGATTTTGAGATTGGCACGCACAGTGGTGGAAAGTGGGCAGCAGTGAGGAAAGATCAGTGTCTTAGCTGTGACCGTTCGACCCTGGGCTCCAGGACTAATACGCAGAGATCTGTGCGTAGGCAAACCCAGAGGAAGATTCATTGCTCATAGATTGCTCTTTCATAGCTCAGGAGACACAGCGGAGCTCTTAGATATGTTTAATTGAAGTATTAACTCCTTGGGTGAAGCATAAATTGGAGGAATTAGCCAGCTGTTGACATGGAAGAAGTTCGGTTTGATTAGAAATGTTGGAGTTTGTTCTTCTGACGGGACGTTTTTTATAATCGCGCATGAAATGTCACAGAAGTGTAGATACAAATGAAGGCTCTCAGATATTTCTGATGGATAGCGCATTGCAGAACAAACATTACAAGGGATAGTTCACCCACAAATGAAAATTACCTCATCCTTTATTTTCTTTTATGTGGTTTTACTTTACTTTACTTTACTTCACTGTTTATACTTTACTTCACTTTACTTCACTTCACCGTTTATACTTCACTGTTTATACTTCACTTTATTTTACTTCACTTTACTTCACTGTTTATACTTCACTGTTTATACTTCACTTCACTTCTTCACTTTACTGTTTATACTTCACTGTTTTTACTTCACTTCACCTTACTTTACTG
>CAIGQV010018344.1:1264123-1276804 GCA_903798115.1 Danio jaintianensis | reverse complement strand
TTTACTTTACTTTACTTTACTTTACTTTACTTTACTTTACTTTACTTCACTTCACTTCACTGTTTATTCTTCACCTCACTGTTTACACTTCACTTTACTTTACTTTATTGTTTATTGTCTACAAGTGGAAATTTAGCTTTGGCTTCACCACACAACCACATCAGCGTTTATATCACAAAAAACATTCAATAACATACATTCAGTATCACCACATAAATCAAATAAAACCTCAATTAACCCTATTCATACTTAAAACACGGTATTTAAAATTTTAATTGCATTCGGCATTTGATACACATTTTTCTTTATTTGAGGTTGCCTAAAACGTCTTTTTAATGGCAAAAACTAAAAAGTTAATTTTTAAGGGGATGGGAACAGTCTTCAGTAATGACATGTGCTTTCTGTTTAATTCTCATTAAATAAATTTCATTTAGTTTTAAACCTTAACGAGTTTATTTCTTCTGTTAAACACAAAAGATATTTTGAAGGATGCTGGTTCCTGGCACCCATCGACTTCGAAAATTACGAAATTACTATGGAGGTCAATGATTGCCATCTACTAGCATTTTTCATTTCATCTTCTTTTCTGTTCAACTGGAGAAAGAACAAGTGAAGGGTGAATAAATGATGGCAGAATTTAGATTTTCGGGTGAACTTTAACATTCCCTAACTGCATTAATTTATACTAAATGCACACGATGTACGATTTTTGCATCAAAATGTCCAAAAACCGCTAGAAAAGTGTGATTATATTTTGCTGCCTTATGTACATAAATTATCCAAATGTTTCAAAGAATGTTCAAATTCAGAGAAATCAGCGATTTATTATCTAGTGAAAACAAAGCGTGTCATGTGTGGCCATGCTAATATGCGAATATGATTTTTAATAAACATGGAAACTTTAGCTCATCTATGAACTTTATGTCTGCAGGAGTCCCGTAGGATGTAATGAAGACAACTCACATGATTCCACACTCAGTCACGGCTTCATCAAACTACGCCTTTGTTAGTTGTGAATGCGCGCCCTCTAGTGGTGAAAATTGCATACTGTGCCTTTAGTGCAGTACAAGATGTCTATTTTGTGTTTCTTGAGGTCAGTCTACACTACCTGACAAAAGTCTTGTCGTCGATCCCAGTTGTAAGAACAACAAATAATAACTTGACTTCTAGTTGATCATTTGGAAAAGTGGCAGAAGGTAGATTTTGTCCAATGAATCATCTGTTGAACTGCATCCCAATCATCACAAATACTGCAGAAGACCTATTGGAACCTGCATGGACCCAAGATTCTCACAGAAATCAGTCAAGTTTGATGAAGGAAAAATCATGGTTTCGGGTTACATTCAGTATGGGGGCGTGCGAGAGATCTGCAGAGTGGATGGCAACATCAACAGCCTGAGGTATCAAGACATTTGTGCTGCCCATCACATTACAAACCACAGGAGAGGGCAAATTCTTCAGCAGGATAGCGCTTCTTCTCATACTTCAGCCTCCACATCAAAGTTCCTGAAAGTAAAGAAGGTCAAGGTGCTCCAGGATTGGCCAGTCCAGTCACCAGACATGAACATTATTGAGCATGTCTGGGGTAAGATGAAGGAGGAGGCATTGAAGATGAATCCAAAGAATCTTGATGAACTCTGGGAGTTCTGCAAGAACGCTTTCTTTGCCATTCCAGATGACTTTATTAATAAGTTATTTGAGTCATTGCAGAGATGTATGGATGCAGTCCTCCAAGCTCATGGGAGTCATACACAATATTAATTATTTTTCCACTACACCATATATTCTATACTGTACATTATTTCTGTTAAGTGACTTTTGTCTAAGCAAAGTCAGACCTTACTGTCCTAATTAAATAATTAAAAATCAAGGCATGATCATATTTTATTTTGGTAAAATAAGTGTAATCTAGAGGCCTTTGCCTTTCATATAAGCCACTTCTCATACCAAATGATCAACTAAAAGTCAAGTTATTATTTGTTGTTTCTAAAACTTGGATAGGCGACAAGACTTTTGTCAGGTGGTGTATAATGTTTGCAGTTTTTTGCACCAAAAATACAGTATTTACAGTATTTCAAATATATAATGTATCAAAGTAAGCCCTCCTTTTTTTTTTTACTTTTTATAAAAAAATAAAAGCCAACTGCTGTTATTGGTTGACTTCATCACACTTTATCCATCCTTTACAGCATGTTGTGTGCTTTGATATGGTGATAGAGTAATATAAGTTTGAGCTAGACAGAAAAAAAGCAATATAGCAATTTGAACAATCTGTTTTCTGGTAATTGTTTTTTTTTTTACTTGCTTAATTGCTTAAAGTTTGCAGTTTTAAAATTGCTATAATTACTTGTCATATTACAAAAGGTTCTTCAGCTTTAGTGGGTTTAATAAATTACCCTGTTGCAAATGATTAAACCTTTATTTGGGCTGCAATATTCAGCCCAGACAAATACTTCTGATCCGTGTGCTGATTTTATTAGAAACACTCAAATGCTTGGTGGCTTAATAGTGTTAAACATTGGTTTGGCAATCATCACAAACAAACTTCAAGATTAAAAGTTAATTTGCTTACCTGCAGATCTTTCAATAACAGATAGGCTATTTTGAAAAACTGGAATTATGTTGAGAATAATTCACAAAACAATCAGTTGTCAAATGGAAAGGACTTTAATTTGCTCTAAACCGTTAAAAATAAACGTCTTGAGTTTTTTGGAAGTGCAGTTTCTTTATATCCACTGACAATGCTTGAGTTTTGGCGATGTTAGTTAATTGAATGCCAACATTGTTTTCTATAATGCGCAAAACAAACATCTGTTTTTAAAAAATGCAGTTTATTGTTTCATTGGCCTTTAATTTTGAGGGATAATTTTGAGTTCCGATGCGGTGTTCACACCGGACATGCCTTGTGCGAGTAATTAGACATTTTGAGTTTACTCGCTTCATTTTGGCGTTAAAGTCACTTCACAACAGACACAAAATCGCTCAAGTATTGTTGCAACATGGCTGACATGGGTTTTGTTAAGAGGGTAGTTGTGCTGTATGTGATATAGAAGAAGTCCTCAGTTTAAAAATCTGAATTTTGGCAAAAACGGTCAATTCGCGCCATGTCATTTGCTTGAATCAAGTCATCTGCGCCGCCTCAAGATGTCTTTATATTGCATTTTTGGATAGACTTAACATGTAAATCACTCACACTTAACACTTAACCGTGTCTGGTGTGAACACACTATGAAACTTCCTAGAATTTTTGAGTAACCGCTTATAAGAATTAAATATCTAGAACATTTCGATTCTTAATTTCACAACAGATTTAACATGAAATAAGAATGATGCATGGTTCTAAAGCATTATTTATCTTAATCCATTTTAATTTTAGCATTTGTTAAAAAACAAAAATACATTTAAAGGCGCATTATGTAATTTTTGCCACTAGAGGGCACATATTCACAACAAACAAAGGCATAGTTTGATGATAGCATGACTGAGTGTGGAATCATGGGAGTTGTAGTCTTCATTATGTCTTACGGGACTCTGAAAAATTATGTTGATGGATGACTAAAGTTTTCAACACTTATTATCATGGTAGTAATACTCTGAAGCAAAGTAAGGCTGGAAGCTGTTGAAGAGAAATGAGAGAAACGCTGATGTAATTGCTGATAAGAGACGAGCGCGACATTACATGAAAGCAGCAGAGCTTTTATTATGCCACAGTCCACCACTTTATCATACTAAATACATCATAGTCTTCTGTTGTAATGCTGCTCTGTGCAGTCTAATAAAAGACACAACATATTAAAGTCCGCATGAACCGGAAGCTGCGACCGTTTTTTTTTTTCTTCGTATTGTGATGCAGTTCCTAGAGAAACGGAATATTAAATGAGAAAACAGTGGGCGTGGCTTGTTTTTTTCTACTGCAAGCTGATTGGATGTAGTAGTAGGCATTTCATTCAGAAAGATCGAGAAAAGAGTTTGGGGAGAGTTTTCACAACCTAACAGACTCCTCCTCCTCACCATTTCTGTTTGTTGTCAAAACTGACAGTTGGAGGGGCGTGTTTAAGTATGTTAACCACGCCCAATACCTCAGACAGACATAATCCGAGAATTAAACTCAAAACAAACAGGAAGTGCAATTTTAGATTTTCAGGCAACCTATTTTTTTGTTTCTTAATGACACTCACAGATGAATTGTTCACCACAAAACTAGCAATGTGAGCTAACAAAATCAATATGTTTAATTTTGATTTCATGTGTACTTTAAAGTCTCGTTGGCATTTCCCTGTTTTCTATAAAACCAAACTGGAAATCAAGGGAGTGTATTACGTCAATGGCATGCACACACAGGACATGATCCATCTTAGTAGTTAAAATTGCTTATTTCTCTGGATTTAAACATTTTTTATACAAGTCAGCAAAATATAAAACAATGTTCTAGTGTTTTTTTTTTAATATATTTTGATGAAAAAAATGTACATATTGTGCTTTTAATGGACCTGAACTAATGTGAACAAATAATGAACTGTTGTATTTTTTAACTACTGTCAAAAAAAGATGCCATGAAGAACAATTACGTTTGCTGTTTGTTCAAACTACTTATTTAAAATGAGCCAAAACAACACAAATCTTGAGTTTTTTGGGGGACAACGTAATTATGATATGTTTAACCCACTTAAATTTGTAAAATCTAATAAGTTAACGTAATTTCTTCATGCTGTCCCAACACAAATCGATTGTGTGCAACCCAGCATTTTTTACAGTGAAAGCTAACATGAACTAATGGGACTTTATTTTAAAGTGTTACTGAAAAACAATAAGCATCAAGTGTCACTAAAACATCAATCTCAGCAACGTCTCAAACTGTGCTCAGATTGGCAAAAGGTGCCAAAATCTGCTTTCATAAATCTCAATGTGAACATCTTTTTCCCCCGGTGATCTGCCGTTCTCCAGCAGTATGCCAACAATTGGCTCATTTGTTTCCATTTTACCTGAGGCCTTTTTTTCTCTGGAGAAAAAATGTGAGCATCAGGAGGCTGCAGCAGGACGTCTCCATTTACCCTCTGTTTAATCTCATTTCTGTCTTTTTCATTTCCACCGGGATACATATAGTGCCACAGATATGGTGTGATTGTTAGCTTAAAGCATATACACACACACACTTACTTCTTTTGTAGTGTAGGTCTTGTTTTGACGCTCTATCTTGTTTATCAGATGCCTACCCAAAGACTGAAATGATCTACACGTGGACTAAAGGCCCGCAGCACTCGGTGGAGGTCCCGCCTGAATCCTCCAGCCTGGTCCAGTATGATCTGATTGGACAGACTGTGTCCAGCGAGACTGTCAAATCTATCACAGGTACGCACAAAACTTCTTGCAATATACATTAGGTTATTTTAGCCTCTTCTCCTCACCATAGTAGTAGTTATTAATCTGAGATACAGTAAAAAAAACATGAATTTTAATTTTTTTTTAATTAGCGTTTCCTATTTGAATATGTTTTAAAATCAAATGTAAAAATATAAATGCTAAGCTGATTTTTTTTCAGTGTCAAACAATTCTTCTGATTTTATTTTTTATTTATTATTATTTTTCTTATTGAGCATAGACCTCTAAAGGAAGACGTACACTCACTGGCCACTTTATTAGGTACACCTTACTAGTACCGGGTTGGACCCCCTTTTGCCTTCAGAACTGCCTTAATCCTTTGTGGCATAGATTCAACAAGGTACTGGAAATATTCCTCAGAGATTTTGGTCCATATTGACATGATAGCATCACACATTGCTGCAGATTTGTCGGCTGCACATCCATGATGGGAATCTCCCGTTCCACCACATCCCAAAGGTGCTCTATTGGATTGAGATCTGGTGACTGTGGAGGCCATTTGAGCATAGTAAACTCATTGTCATGTTGATGCCAAATTCTGACCCTACCATCTGAATGTCGCAGCAGAAATCGAGACTCATCAGACCAGGCAACGTATTTCCAATCTTCTATTGTCCAATATTGGTGAGCCTCTGCAAATTATAGCCTCAGTTTCCTGTTCTTAGCTGACAGGAGTGGCACCTGGTGTGGTCTTCTGCTGCTGTAGCCCATCCGCCTCGAGGTTGACTGTGTTGTGCGTTCAGAGATGCTCTTCTGCATACCTCGGTTGTAACGAGTGGTTATTTGAGTTACTGTTGCCTTTCTATCAGGTGGAACCAGTCTGACCATTCTCCTCTGACCTCTGGCATCAACAAGGCATCCACAGATTGCACCCACAGAACTGCCGCTCACTGGATATTTTCTCTCTTTCGGACCATTCTCTGTAAACCCTAGAGATGGTTGTGCGTGAAAATCTCAGTAGATCAGCACTTTCTGAAATACTCAGACCAGCCCATCTGGCACCAACAGCCATGCCACGTTCAAAGTCACTTAAATCACCTTTCTTCCCCATTCTGATGCTCAGTTTGAATTGCAGCAGATCGTCTTGACCATGTCTACATGCCTAAATGCATTGAGTTACTGCCATGTGATTGGCTGATTAGAAATTTGTGTTAACGAGCAGTTGGACAGGTGTACCTAATAAAGTGGCCGGTGAGTGTATGTATAGTGATATTTCTCAAACACTGGCATGAGGATTTTGGTCCAAACTACAAACCTTTTTATTTTGTTTTTATTTTTTATTTTAAGCATTTGTTATGTTTTGGGTTTGGTAATCAGCAGCAGCAGCAGCTCATTTGCATTTAAAGTGACACAAACTGTTTATCCTTCCACCCAAAATTAAGCATTTACAGCATGGCATAATAAATGATCAGTGAGGTGTTTTAAGCTAAAACTTTACAGATGCATTCTGGGGACATCTTAATAAATAATCTCGAAGTCTGCATTAATCACTGAATCAAATCACTGAAAAAAAAAACCTGTTTGTTTTGGTAATCTTTGATAAAAATTTAACAATTTCCTTCCACTCTGAAACAGCAATCCTTCACTGATTAATAATTCTGTGACCAGTTTGATAGCTGGGGTAAAGAATGCTTAGCCATGCCCCCTCTAACCATTAGTTTGCTGTGAGTAAAAGATGAAAGCTAAAAAATAAAAACCCACCCCCTACTTAATATTCTGTTTTAGTTGGGAATGCATCATCATACTGAAATAAGTCTCAGCAACTTCTGATTCATTAAACATCAGAAATGTTCTGATTGGCTGTTATGGAACATTATGCAGCATTTTGGCCTTTCAATATCAGGGGTGCCCAAACTCGGCCCTGGAGGGCCAGTGTTCTGCAGAGTTTAGCTCCAACTTGCTTCAACACACCTGCTTGGAAGTTTCTAGTATACCTAGAAAGAGCTTTATGCTTTTCAAAACTGCACTTTTTTTCTACGCGGTTTCGCTGTTTGTCCACATGAAAACACAGTATCAAGTGACTGAAACCAAACTTTATGAAAACTTCGGTCAGGGTGAACTGCGTGCGCACTGTTTTCTCCTTTCTGATTGGCCAAGATAGGGTTCACATCAAACGCGAAATATGCAAATGAGGCAAATTCTGCATGTCTTTTTCGGGACACTCAAAGCGCTTTACACATTTTTGGGGGGAATTTCCGCATCCACCTGGATGGCAGCCATATTGCGCCAGACCGCACACCACACACCAGCTGATTGGTGGAGAGGAGAGTGATGAAGCCAATTATGATATGGAGATGGTTAGGAGGCCATGATGGACAGAGGCCAGTGGACAAATTTGGCCAGGATGCCAGGGTTAAACCCCTACTCTTTTTCGAAGGACATCCGACATCCGACCATTGGGATTTTTACCGACCACAGAGAGTCAGGACCTCGGTTTTATGTCTCATCCGAAAGACAGCACTGACTGAGCAGTATACAGTCTCCATCAATGTACTGGGTTGTTAGGACCCATGCAGACCACAGGTTGAGCGCCCCCTGCTGGTCTCACTAACACCACTTCCAGCAGCAACCTAGTTTTCCCATATGGTCTCCCATCCAGGTACTGACCAGGAGCAGCCCTGCATAGCTTTAGTGGGCGACCATGTAAGAGTTGCAGAGAGCTAGCTGCCGGTTTATAAAAATACCCGTGTACTTGTGGACATGGCTTTAGCTTGGGCACCCCTGTTCAGTATAGTCAACAAAATAGCATTTACTTATAATTTATGTGAAACAACACAGCACTTCATTGGCACTTTTCATCTCAAGAACTGCCATTTCCTCCAGGATATGCAAATCTAGTTTAGACTTCTCTTGCTCACACTGTTCACTTTAATGGAAATACAGATTGTTTTGCTTTTGACAGATTACTCTGTGCATAACAGTTACCACATTTATTTCCAGTTGAACAAAAGCTCTTAAAGCTGACCTGCTCTTTAGGCCACGTTACACATCTTATCAGCTAGCACATGTTCAGAAAGTCCTGATCCGTGTCACCTGATTGCTGGATATGGGGAATATCTGATAGTGACGTAAGCTAGATTAAAAAGAAAAACTATTTGACTCGTGACGTATAAAGTCAGCTTAAATGCAAAGGTCGGCACAAAGCTCTTTCACATCAGCTTGTTTTTTGATAGCAACTCTGCACAAAGATGAAAAAAACCATGTCATTTGTTTATTTATGTATTGTCTTTTTGATCAAAATTACATAAGAGATCTGGAGCACGGAGTGTGTGTTTTGATTACTAGAGCGCAGTTTCCCAATACGGCTGCGAGCCTCATTCTGTTAAGATAAGATGAATCTGCCAGCGCAGCTTAACAGCCAGAAAACTTTGCCGTTCAGCCAAAATAAGTCTGCTGTGGTGACAGACTGTCATCCTGACCTTGTTCCTTTGTCCGCTTTCAGGCTATTAAGGCACTTCCCGTTCCCATTCCTTCTCTTTCAGGTGAATATGTGGGAATGACGGTCTACTTCCACTCCATAGAACTCCATATAAAATGTTTTTGCACAGGCCTATCTAAAGGGTTAATCCTACCAACTGATGACCAACAGTAAACAAATAATGACACATTTGACTTCTTCCCAACAGGGGAAACCCCCAACAATCAAGAATGCATGATTATATGGTGTCAAGGCTTTGCAATCAAAAAAATGTCATTATAATAGAAGTCAATGGGGCACAAACAGCCACGAACATAATGAAAGGGTAGTCAAATTGAACAGTTACACAAGGGTTTTTTGTCCATTGTCAGGCTAATAAGGCACTTCCCGTTCCTGTTCCTTCTCTTTGGTGAAAATGTGGGAATGATGGTCTACTTCCACTCCATAGAACTCCATATAAAACTTTTTTGCACAGGCCTATCTAAAGGGTTAATGCTGCCAACTGATAATCAACAGTAAAAATGACACATTTTACCTATTCCAAACAGGGGAAACCCCCAACAATAAAGAATGCATGATTATATGGTGTCAAGGGGCTTTGCAATCAAAAAACGTCATTATAATGGAAGTCAATGGGGCACAAACAGCCACGAAAATAATGAAAGGGTAGCCAATTTGAACAGTAAACAAGGTTTTTTTTTTTTCAGTGGTGGAAAGAGTACTGAAAAATCATACTTAAGTAAAAGTACCATTACTTGCCTAAAAATGTAGTTCAAGTAGAGTAAAAGTATCTGTTGTAAATATTACTCAAAGTATGAGTAAAAAGTAGTTAAGTACTCAAGAGTAGTGAGTAGTGAGTATTACGCTGTAAAAAGCTGATGCATTTACACGTAATTTGTGGATGTGTGTAAACGTAACATTCTGTAGTGCATTTAGTCATTGCCCAGCAGGCACACATCATCATAAGACGTTAATATTAGGTTAGATTTAGGTTGTGATGTCAGGTGACCAAAATTCAATGTCTAGCCAGTGTATAAGGACAACGTTACTTTGATGTCCAATAACGTCGTCAAATGACGTTGATATTTGGTTGATTTTAGGTTGTTTTTAGGTTGTGTTAATAAGTGAGCTAAATCCAACGTCGAGCCAACATCTTAAACCAACATCATATTGACGTCAAATACTGACATTCATTCGTCAGGTATGGCAACCAAAATCCGACATCTGATAGACGTCATAGTGGTAACGTCCATACAACATCAAGCTGTAACATCATTAGACGTTGACATTTGGTTGATTTTAGGTTGGACGTTGATGTCAGCCTGACGTTGGGTTCTGATGTCAACCCGATTTTCATTTCCAAACAAAATGCAATGTCCCCACGAGGTTTTGGCACAACGTCAATCTGACGTCACGTTGACGTCTTGTGCCTGCTGGGTGTTTAAGGCCATTTCAGTCATCATACAGTAAACATCCATCATCTTTTCATCAGTGACATGCATCTAAACATGTCTCTGAGTCAATGCGTGTAAAGATTTTGGACATCTTCTTGGACACTTTTAATGCTTCCAAACAGTTTGCTGCAATTATAAATCGCCCATGTCTTGAGATCGTTCATTATGATGCGATTTACCTTCTATGTGCGATTTGATTGGACAGGAATCACAAGACTGATTCTAATCCCCATAGACAAGAAAAAATAAAGTAGTGACTGCAGGTTGAAGGAAAGTAGTGGAGTAAAAGTACCGATACTGCACTAAAAATGTACACAAGGGAAAGTAAAAGTACACATTTTTAAAACTACTTAGTAAATTACAATTCCTGAGAAAAACTACTCAATTACAGTAATTTGAGTATTTGTAATTTGTTACTTTACACCACTGCTTTTTTTGTCCGCTTTAAATACAGAACAGTACACAAGGATTTTCTGTCCGCTTTAAGGCTAATAAGGCACTTCCCGTTCCTGTTCCTTCTCTTTCAGGTGAATATGTGGTAATGACGGTCTACTTCCACTTGAAACGGAAAATGGGCTACTTCATGATTCAGACGTACATCCCCTGCATCATGACTGTAATCCTTTCGCAAGTGTCGTTCTGGATAAATAAGGAATCCGTGCCCGCCAGAACTGTTTTTGGTATGTGTTACTCTCAAATCTTCTGCACCGTTTCTTCTGAGCCGCCAACACCATTTTCATGAAAGTATGGAGAAACGAGCTGTCGTATCTCCCTCCCTTCATTTCTCATACTTCATGCTTTTTTTGTTTTTGTTCTGATATACGTTAACAATGCCTTTTTAACCCCAGGAAAATGTTAATTGTGAAAGTGGTTATAGCATTAGCCAGATTGCAGTGCTAATGATACTCTATTAACAATTTCCTGCAGAATCTACAGTAACTTACCGACAGCAGTTCACCAGTAACTTACTGTATATCAATTACAGCAAACATACTGTATTTACATTTCATACAGCACCATTTATATTGCTGTATATGTATTTACAGAATTCTATGTATATTTTTACTGTAAAATATAGTCACCACATCACACCTGCCACTGAACTGGACTACACTTCCCATAATCTTTAGCACCTCACACCTGATGCTCATGTTGCCCTCTAGTGTGACTCTACTTGATTACCGTGACAAATATACAATAATTTTTTACAATGCAACTTTAAAATACAGTAACATACTGCATAGCTGTCCTACAGTAAAATACAATTCATATTACAGTTAAATACTGTGTCATTTACAAAAATCTTATATATCAGTGTATCTTGTGTGAAACGATGTGGTACTTAAAAAAACACTCCACTTTTTTGGGGGGGGGAAATAGGCTCATTTTACAAGTCCCCTATGGTGTTAAACAGTTGAGTTTTACCATTTTTTTAATCCATTCGTCAATCCAAATTAGTTTTGAGTATTCTGAACGTATCAAGTGTAATTATCTCAATTTGTACTATATATTTTTTTATCCAGCAAATGATAACAAATAAATCCTAATGAGCATAAGAGATTTCTTTCAAAATTATTACCATATTTTTTGAAAGGTTAGCAAAATCCTTTCCCTCTTTTTCTATTTCTATAGCGCTTTATGCAATATAGAGTTTTATAGGAATAAACATGCAATGATAGAAAAATATGGTACAAGGTTTCATCAGTTCAGAACATCAAGTTTTTGAGAGCCAGTTCATTAATGATTCAATTCAGTTCAATACTACAGTAAGTTAAGTTCAGTTCCAAAGCTGAAGCAATCCCATTTTGGTGTCCGAATTGAATAAAATATGCTGAAGTCCTTTTATATACATAGAAAGCATCTAAAATGCAAGAAAAGTGTCTACTTCAATGTTTCAAATAACTTGCGAAAAATGTCTAAATATGAGTGAAATAATGTTATATAGTTATGTATAGCACACTTTTACGAAAATAAAGAAAAGAAAACAATATACATTTTCATCTGTGCTTTAAAAAAAATATATATATATATATATATATATATTGTCACGGTTCCAGGAAGAGAGAGGGAGAGAGAGAGAGATGAGGGTAAACGTGATATTTATTCAAAATAATAATAAACAATAAGAAGGTTCAGATCAAACATCATCATTACCAAAAATAACAAACATAAACAAAACATGTATAAACTTAGCTTCGCAAATAAAGATGATTTCGGATGAAGGCAGGATTGAGGAATAAAGATGATTCGGATGAAGGCAGGATTGAGGAAGGGGATTGAGTCCGGTATCTAGCAAGTAGATCTGAACATGAGTGAGAGGGAGTCCTGGGTTTATATGGATGTGAATGAAGATTGAAAACAGGTGCAGGTGGTGAACAGGAAACGGCGGGAAAACTGAACAAAAGGATCACATGATGAAAACACTTAACA
>CAIGQV010018344.1:1253263-1263723 GCA_903798115.1 Danio jaintianensis | reverse complement strand
TATATATATATATATATATATATATATACATATTATTTTATATTATATTTAAAATGTATAAAAGGGGTTAAACTGAGTGATCTGTAGGACAGTGGCAAAAATATAACAATTTAAAATGACCATTTATTAATTTATTTACTGAACAATATTTTTGTATGTGTGTCTTGTCTAAATTATGGTAAAAGATAATTAACAGTAAAATTTCATTGGTCATTTTAATCTCTTTTAAATTGTGCAATTTAATAACTTTGTTAAAATAAAACCCATATAGCTACAGTACCCTGACTTTTCCTAAAAGTGTTTATATTTCATCCTAACATTGCTATTTTATTAAAACGACGAAAGACAAAAGAGTTCTGAGTGTTTCTATCTTCAAAGGACATAATGGTCGAATTGACCACATGCATTTCATTATCCGCTATTTAATCCCGTACCTTTAATTATGTGTGCCTCTGTTGCCTAGCAACTTTCTGCTAACAAAAGCATAACATTCTGCTAACAAAAACATTACTTTCTGATTGCAAAAGCATAACTTCAGACGCGCCTTTCAAACTTTCAAAAAACGCATTTTCCCTCTCCTGCTTGCCATACAACGTGAGTTATGCACCGTCAGTATATAAAAACATTACAAAAAGATAGTATTTTAGGGTAATAACTTCATAAAATATGACGACAGACATTCAAAGCTTAATTCTAAAATCTCAATAGAAGCTTCAGATATAAACATGATACACAAATATTCAATTTGGTATCTCATATTTGGTATTTAGTCTTATATTAACAGTCAGAATGAACAAAATGGCCATTTTAGTAATAACATTTGTATTGGATCAAAAATTTTCATCACAGTTGTATCACCATTATTGTCTTAGGACAACTTTGAGGAACCATTTTGATTCAAATATTGACTACTGTAGATTTCTGAAGCAGGACACATTCTATACTTACTATATTTACTTTTTTCTTTCACTTTTGAGGTAATTAGTTTCCACTGTTTTGAGTATTCTGAAGTGTAATATCTCTATTAGTACTATATTTTTGCAGCAAATGATAATAAATACATCATAATGACAAATAAAATAAAAAATACAGCTTAAAATGTTGACAACTGCAGATTTACGGTAGTTGCAGCGTTAAGCAGGATATATTATATACTTACTACTGTATATTTACTTTTCTTTAACTTTTTATGTTATTAGTTTCTACTGTTTTCAGTATTCTGAAGTGTAATATCACTATTAGTACTATATTTTTGCAGCAAATGGTAATAAATACATCATAATGATGAACAAAATCGTGAAGACAACTTTAAGGCACTTTTTAAAATGTTGACTACTGTAGATGTCCAGTAGTTCGTGTTACGCAGGAAATATTCTATACTTACTACTATATATTTACTTTTCTTTCACTTTTTATGTAGTTTCCACATTAGTACTACAACTCCAAATCAGAAAAGTTGGGACAGTATGGAAAACGCAAATAAAAAAAGAAAGAAGTGATTTCTAGTTGACAGCACTTTTGGACACTGTTAACATAGGGCTTCCTTTTTGCACAGTACATTTTTAAGTGGCATTTGGGGATGCAACTGCATATTGTGGTACTTGATAAAAGGTTTGCCAAAGTAGTCCTGAGGCCATGTGATGATATCGCTTATAGATGAATGAGGTTTCTCAATGCAGTGCTGCCTGAGGGATCGGAGATCATGGTTGTTCAGCTTGGTCTTGCATCGTAGTCCTTTACACACTGAAACTCCTCCAGATTCCTTGAATCTTTTAATCATGTTATGCACTGTTGTAGGTGAATATCCAAATGTCTTCCTATCTTTCTTTGAGGAACATTGTTTTTAAACATTTCAATAATTTTCTCATGTATTTGTTGGCAAACTGTCGATCCTCTGCACATCTTTGCCCCTAAAGGACTAGACCTTTCTTTGAGGCTGCTTTTGGTACTAAATGATAATTATAATCACCTGTTGACATCTGTGTCAAATCACATCATTATTTAACCAATTTACCTGATTACTAGCCCTAAACTGTTCCTTGCACATTAAATGATGTTTGTTGTATTGTCTGCAATGGAATACAAGTCAAAGTAAATTCTAATCACTACTTTTTTATTATTTGCGATTTCCATACTGTCCCAACCTTTTCTGATTTGGGGTTGTATATTTTTGCAACAAATAATAATAATAATAAATACATCATAATGACAAATAAAACAATAAAGACAACTTTGAGGAACTTTTTAAAATGTTGACTACTGTAAATTTCCGGTAGTTACAGTGTTAAACACATTCTAGTATAAAGTGGGAAATTAGGCTGCATCCCATTTGTATTGTTTTGATGCTTGAAAACCCCTTTTCGTCTCTGACCCGTGTACAACGTGAAATCTCCCATCGTGACAACTACGAATTAATTAGTAACCCAGAATAAGTGTGAAGCCAGATAAGCATGTATCCGTCCATCTGAAGAGGATTTTTCTGTTTCGTGTTAAAGTCTTAGTTTGGAGCCCTGATCCAATTATAATGCCGTGATGCATCACAAACTACTGAATCATAACATGTGTCACCGTGTGTATCGTATCATGAGGTAATTGGCCAGACGCTGCATTATGAATACGAGAGAGCGTGTGTTTGTTTTTTTGTGGGTTTTAGGGATCAAGTAAATCCAAAATGTCAGCGAGTGTACACTTGTTATTTTTTTAAATGAGTAACACATACATATTTTCATTGTATTGCCATACAATGAAGGCAGGATTGAGGAAGGGGATTGAGCTTATTGGTAAATCGCCTGTAAATGTTTTAAAAGTCTCTAAAATGTTAATTATATTGTCTATATTTTTTCTATTTTTAAATATAATAAATTTTTGAATGATTGAAACATGATAAAACATATCATTAAGATTAAAACGGACACTTTATTAGGTACACCTTACTAGTATCGTCGTTGGACCCCCTTTTGCCTTCAGAACTGCCTTGGCATAGATTTAATCTCCCGTTCCACCACATCCCAAAGATACTCTATTGGATTGAGATCTGGTGACTGTGGAGGCCATTTGAGTACAGTGAACTCACGGTCATGTTTAAGAAACCAGTCTGAGAAGATTTGCGCTTTATGACATGGCGCATTATCCTGCTAAAAGTTGCCATCAGAAGATGGGTACACTGTGGTCACAAAGGGATGGACATGGTCAGCAACAATACTCAGGTAGGCTGTGGCGTTGACACGATGCTTAATTGGTACTAATGGCCCAAAGTGTGCCAAGAAAATATCCCCCACACCATTACACCACCACCACCAGCCTGAACCGTTGATACAAGGCAGGATGGATCCAGGCTTTCATGTTGTTGATGCCAAATTCTGACCCTACCATCCGAATGTCGCAGCAGAAATCGAAACTCATCAGACCAGGCAGCGTTTTTCTAATCTTCTATTGTACAATTTTGGTGAGCCTGTGTGAATTGTAGCCTCAGTTTTCTGTTCTTAGCTGACAGGAGTGGCACCCGGTGTGGTCTTCTGCTGTTGTGCGTGAAATTCCCAGAAGATCAGCAGTTTTCATTTCTGACATACTTAGACCAGCTCGTCTGGCACCAACAACCATGTCACTTAAATCACCTTTCTTCCCCATTCTGATGCTTGGATTGAACTTCAGCAGATCGTCTCTACAAGCCTGAATGTATTGAGTTGCTGCCATGTGATTGGCTGATTAGAAGTGTATATTGTCATTAAAAATCACGAAAAAACTTTTCCTTTCATCAAGGACACATTCAATTGATCAAGAGTGACTCTAAAGACATCTGAAATATTACTAACTATTTTATTTCAAATAAATGCTGTTACTTTGAACTTTCTGTTCATCAAAGAATCCTGGAAATCAAAATGTGTCACAAAATTATTCACCAGAATAATAATCATCATCAATCACCAATAATAATTTATCAAAAGAGAGATGCAAATCATCATATTAGAATGTGACTGAAGACTGGAGTAATGATGCTGAAAATTCAGCTTTGCATCCCAGGGAATAAATTACATTTGAAAATATATTTGCATAGAAAACTGACATTATTTTACCATTAAACTTTTAACTTAATAATATACATACAGTTGAAGTCAGAATTATTAGCCCCCCGGTATATTTTTCCCCAATTTCTGATTAGCAGAAAGATTTTTTAAACACATTTCTAATCATAATAGTTTTAATAACTCATTTCTAATAACTGATTTCTTTTATCTTTGCCATGATGACAGAACATAATATTTGACTAGATATTTTTCAAGATACTAGTATTCAGCTTAAAGTGACACTTAAAGGCTTAATTAGGTTAATTAGGCAAGTTAGTGGAATTAGGCAAATCATTGTATAACAGTGGTTTGTTCTGTAGACAATCGAAAGCAATATTGCTTAAGGGGGCTAATAATATTGACCTTAAAATGGTTTAAAAAAATGTAAAACTGCTTTTATTCTAGCCGAAATAAAACAAATATGAAGAAACAAAATTATATGAAATACTGTGAAAAATTCCTTGCTCTGTGAAACATCATTTGGGAAATAGGAGGCATAATAATTTTGACTTCAACTGTATATATATTATCAATAAATCGTAGTTCCCAAACTTTGTGCTGGTAGTCCACTTAAAAAAATGTAACACTTTCTTTTCTTCTTAAAATCTAAACAAGAGCAGCTTTTTGCTAGCGTACAGCCAAAAAGCACAGAAGAAAAAAAAGTCTTCCCATTCCACCCACCACATCTCTCTCTTTCAATCTCTCTTTCCTTTATCCCTCTAAAAGCGTCCTGCTCATTTCCACCGACAGACATGACTTTACACCCAATCAGCCCTGACCGCCCTTATGTGCCGTGACCTTATCTGTCTGCGGCAAACACCACGACAAAAGCACATCTCCATACAGTACGCAAACACGCACACACACACCTCCTGTTCCCTCACACACTTCACCTGAGGCACTACAGAGAAGCTGAGAATAGAACGCTCTCATTCTCCACTGGAAAAAAAAAAGTGTAACAATGACCCACCTTCAGATGGCTACTAACAGAGCGCTGCGCTTGGACCCGGGCCAGGCGAACGGATTTTCATGTCCTAGATGGAAGTGTGCTTAGTGAAGGGGTTTCTGGGTAATGACAGTGTGGGTTTTTGATGGTCGGCGCGTGTGCAGAAATGGACGCAGCAGGAGATCACAATCATTTGTTCTGGGACGGTTTCCATATTTCACTTTATTTTTTCATGGCTCTGGTGTATTTGGGAAAAAGACTGGATTCCTGAAGGCTCTGCGTCTGATTGCTACCTTTGTCAGCAAGAAGTTGAAAATTAGTTTTGGTTGTGGTTAAAAAAAGATTAGCTTTTTTTTATCTACTTGGTCCATTTAAGCTGTATAAAAATGGGTCATTTTGGTATGATGTTAGAGCAGGACACTCACATACTGTAGCCACATGTACCAGTAGGGCTGGAATGTTCAATTTATTAGAAACTTCTAGTTTTATACAGTATAATTCCAATTTGACAAATCACCATTGAGTCTAATTGAAAATAAGCAAGTGCCCTATAGAGTTTTACTGTTATTTATAACCATTCAGAAGAACTCTGATTGGAAGCACTTTTAGCTTAGCTTAGCTTAGCTTAGCATAAATCATTGAATCGGATTAGACCATTAGCATCTCACTCAAAAATGACCAAACAGTTTTGATAATTTTCACTATTTAAAGCTTGTCTCTTCTGTACATCTTACGTTGAGTACTAAGACTGGCAGAAAATGAAAATCTGATGTTTTCTAGGCTAATATGGCTAGGAACTAAACTCTCATTCTGGTGTAATATTTAGGAAACTTTGCTGCCGTGCCATGGCTGAAGCAGGGGCAATGATAGGAGCGATACACAGCACCTGAAAATAGTCCAGAGCACCAAGCCCTATCACTACCAGTTAGAATCTAATATCATTAGTAAGCTAAGCTAAGCTAAGCTAAAAGTTCAGACTGCGCCAGACCCGAAGATTGTCTGAATAATAAAACTCAACTGTTTAAATTTAGACTGGATTCCTGAAGGCTCTGCTTCTGATTTGTCAGCAAGAAGTAGTCGGAAATTTGTTTTGGTTGTGGTTAAAAAAAAATTTTTTTAATCTACTTGGTCCATTTAAGTTGTAAAAAATGGGTAATTTTTGGTATGATGTTAGAGCAGGACACTTACATACTGCAGCGACATGTACCAGTAGGGCTAGAATGTTCAATTTATTAGAAACTTCTAGTTTTATACAGTATAATTCCAATTTGACAAATCAACATTGAGTCTAAAAGAAACACTTTTGTTGAAAATAAGCAAGTCCCCCTAGAGTTTTACTGTTATTTGAATCCATTCAGGCGATCTCTGGGTTTGTGAGCACTTTTAACTTAGCATAAATTATTGAATCGGATTAGACCATTAGCATCTCACTCAAAAATGACCAAACAGTTTTGATAATTTTTACTATTTAAAGCTTGTCTCTTCTGTACATCTTACATTGTGTACTAAGACAGACAGAAAACGAAAAGATGCTGTTTTCTAGGCTAATATAGCTAGGAACTAAGCTCTCGTTCGGGCATAATAATTAAGGAACTTTGCTGCGGTACCATGGCTGAAGCAGGGGCAATGATAGGAGCGATACACTGGGCCTGAAAATAGTCCCCAGCACCAAGCCCTATAGCACCACCAGTTAGAATCTAATATCATTGCTATGCTAAGCTAAGCTAAAGGTTTCCCGCCAGACCCGGAGATTAGCTGAATAGTAAAACTCAACTGTTTAAATCTTGGGCAAAATTAATCTATTTTTCATCTGAGATGTTATTTTGGTCATTCCAAAATACCATAACTAAAGTAGTTCAGTACTTCCAAAGAGTGTCTCACACCTCCAAAAGCTGCAGTTCATTGTGTTTTGTCTTATATAAGAAAAAAGGCCCACAGTGCCTACCCTCAGTGCAAACTCCATTTTTATTTTTGATATTTGGCGCCAGTTTATCAGCAAGTGGTGATTTTGTTCTCTTTGACTCATTGGATGGAAACAGTGCTTTATTCGCAAATGTTTTATGCAGTATTGCACAAGTCTAATTTGCATACATAGCTAATGCTATGCTGGTTGATGTTATTTTATTTCGAAGTGCTCACGATGAGTTTTTAGGTATCTTTTGAATGATGTGAGGGATTCAGCAGACCGTATGGTAATGGGGAGGACATTGCACCACTGTTGAACAATAAATGAAAAGGTTCTGGAAATTAACTTTGACAGCTCAGGCTCATTGGAAATACATGCCTCAGGTTACATTTTTTGCGAAACATTAAATATGTTACTACGTTTTATAGCACATTTCATATGACAGATCCACTAGTCTACATTCTACATGTCTACATTTTGCGATTATAAAATATGCTATTTAAGGTATGTTTTGTTGTACTTTTCAGATACACGTTGTTGTACATGTCCAGATCACCTAGTGTTTTCAAAAGCAAACGTTAGAGAAACGTGCACTCCAACCATGTAGTTTTACCTTGATTTTTACATTGCTTTTATCACTTTTGTGGAGATACCGAACTTTTTCACTGAACTTAAACCTAAATGCTCTGCATTACAAGTACAACACCATACAAAGTGAGCTACCAAGCAAACTCCATAAATGTTGTTCATATGTAGATAGGTAGGTGAGAAAAACGTATTCAATTACAAATCGTAAACAGTGTTACTTTGTTTTGGGGTGTTTATTTGGTGTTGTGCAAAGAACTGCGTGAAAATAATCATTTATTTCTCGATAATATGTCCCTGTAAATATCATTAATGTGAAAAGGAACAAAAGTTGTTGGCGTCATACTGTTCATTTGACCTATAATCTGCAGTCAATGTATGTTTAAGAACGTTTTTGCATATTCATAAAAATGTAGTCTCAATAATTTCCAATAAGCCTGTGCTTTTGCTTTTGTTTTTTAAATCAAAGGACAGACAAAGAACCAACAGATAGAGGATTGATTTTATTATATGTACATAGTTGTTAAGGCCACTTAGAGGACCTATTATGCAAAAATCACTTTTATAAGTGGTTTAAACAGTTGTGTGGCAACAGTCTGGGAATATAACCAGCTTCTAATGGTAAACATTTATTATTTGTATTTTTTATAATCACACGTGTCATCAGAGGGGGAAAGCCCTGCCCACTACGATCTCTCCCTCATTAGGATAGGACTTTAGTCTTGTTTTTGAATCTGACACACAGGCATTTGTAGCTCCGCCCTCTTTTGAAAAGAGCACAATCTCATTTGAATTTAAAGTGACAGTCACCAAAATGGCACAACTAGAATCAAAGAGGCCGTTTCAAAGAGATTTAAAACTTTGTGTGGTATTTTCATCAGACACATCAAAGACTTTTGTAAAAAGGGGCATGATAGTTCCCTTTCAACATAAAGCAGGACCACTTTTTTAGGCCTAGACTGACTCTGTAACCCCTTTTGTTTTGTTTTTTTCATGACCCATGTTTGCTCATTTCTGTGACTGAGCTCCATCATTCTTCCTCAACCATCCTCACACGAGCATTTAAAAAAAAGCTCTCGTTCTCAGCGCTGTGGATTGAGCAGTGGAACAGAAGCGAAACACATCCAGCACCCCTGGCTAAATGTAGCCTGTGATGTACCTATTGATCGCTCCAGATCGCTCTGCTCGTGGGCGTTTGCGAGTGCGCTGCCATGCTCTGAAGTTTTCCAGAGACTGTGGATTATTCTCCAGAGCTGCCAGCAGTTTCCACACCAGGGTTCGATTCGGTTTTGCCCCCGCAGATCCGCGTGCCGTCGTGAGCACTAGCAGCACCTGTTTACCAGCCGTAGCTTGGTAACTCAGGTGAAGATGTCAGATTCGCTGTTTTATTCATGCTTCTGTTACTGGCAGAAATGATCATGCACAAAACAAAACTTGTGTGTGTTTTACAGTATGGAAAGGGATTGAAATAATGGTGCTTATGCAAAAGGCAATTTACACAGCTTTCTGAGACTTTACTAGAGTAAATCGAGTGCATTTATCAAGAAAAAGAAAGAATTGATTGATTGATTTATTGATTGATTGATAAATAGATTTTCTTTGTTATTTAGCATTTAGGAATTATTATTATTATTATTATTATTATTTAAATACTAATATTAATTAAATAATAATTATTTAAATGTTCATGTTTTAAATGTTTATTTAATTGAAATAAAAATGTTAAATAATATATATATATATAATGTTATATATATGTTTTTACGTAGCGGATGCCCTTCTAGCTGTAACCCAGTACTGGGAAACACCCATACACTCTCATTCACTACGGACAATTTAGCTTACCCAATTTACCTATAGTGCGTCTTTGGACTGTGGTGGAAATCGGAGCACCCGGAGGAAACCCACGCGAACACGGGCAGAACATGCAAACTCCACACAGAAATGCCTTCTTGCTGTGAGGTGACAGCGCTAGCCACTGCGCCACCCCATATACATATATTAAAATTAAGCTTATTTTAATTGTAAATATTTTTTTTAAATAACATAAATAATATTGAATAAATGCATCCATTACAATATTTTAAATATTAAGAGAATGAATCTTGTTTTTAGACCATTTAGGTCCATTTTATTTGTCAACATTTTAATGTTTTGCCAATTAAACACCTTCATAAATCTGTACTATATTTAACATTTACATTAATATTTTAATTAGTATATTCATTTTTCAATTGATTAATTTTATATAAATATATTTTATTAAATAAATGAATTCTTATTGTATTTTTATAATAATTATTTGTGGTTATGTATCGATAATTTTGATTTTGACTGATTTTGAATCCCATTATTAATATAGTACTGTGGTATTTATTTATTTTACTGTGTAGTATACAAAATACTGTAATACAGGGTTTTGGTTTAAAAAAACAAAAACAAAACAAGCAGCCAGTAGAACAAATAATAGCATCAAATACAATTTCACCACAGATTAAAGAGAATGAGATTTCTCCACGGCAATAATGAGAATTGACGGCTTAATCGTGGCGAATATAGGGCTAATACATATTCCTTTTGATTTTGATTGGAATTATGACGCAGACGTGTTCCTGACAGGTTTTATTCAACTGAACTGAAGTGCTTTCTGAAAGCAGCTGTTGTTCAACGCCAACCAGCGAACAACAAATGATGAGTGTGAAAGCTCTTTTCATGTCCGTGTTTGTTTCTAACGTCTGCAAACTCCAGAAAACATGTAGGAGAGCGTGTTTGTGTTGTGTGTGGGGTTCTGTGTGTTTTCTGCTGTTTTATTAGCGTGTGTGTGGGGGTGTATGTGTGAGTCGAGAGACACTATTTGTGTGTGTATGTGTGTGTGTGTGGGAGGAGAAGGGATACTGGCTGCCTCCATGATTTTGTGTGTGTGTGTGTGTGTGTGTGTGTGTGTGTGTGTGTGTGTGTG
>CAIGQV010018344.1:1195492-1213813 GCA_903798115.1 Danio jaintianensis | reverse complement strand
AGGCTGGTTGTTAGGGTGTTCTGGCTGATTAAAAAGTATAAAAAGTTTAAGTTTTTCGGGTAGTTGTTAGTTGTAATAGAGTTTTGGGTAGTTGCTAGGTTGTTGCTAGAATGCTCAGGATGGGTGTTAGGGTGTTCTGGCTGGTTGCTTAAAGTTGTTAAGTTGCTGTGCTTGTTAAAGTTTTCAGGATAGTTGCTAGTTTGTTCTTAGGGCATTCAGACTGGTTGCTAGGTGGTTGTATTGGTGTTTTGGGTAGTTGTTAGATTGTTGTTAGGGTGTTATGGCTGATTGCTGAGTAATTGTTAAAGTTTTTTGGTAGTTATTTGTTATTAGAGCATTCTGGCTGGTTGCCAGATAGTTTTAACAGAGTTTTGGGTAGTTGTTAGATGTTCAGGCTGATTGTTAGGGTGTTCTCTTTTGGTGCTGTTTTTATTTATTTATTTTTGGGTGGTAGTTGTGTTATTGTTGCTTTGATGTTAAGTGTAATTTTTGTTCTGGCTGATTGAGAGATGGTTGTTTAAGTGCTCTATCTGGTTGCTGGGTAGTTTTTGTTGGTTTTTCCTATAGTGTTTAGGGTGGTTGCTAGCCTGTTCTGGCTAGTTGTTGTTTTTTTCTAAAGTATTCTTGCTGATTACTAGATTATTGGTTGTTGAGTGGTTATGGTGTCCAAGGTAATTATTAAATTTTTAGCATTTGGCATGGTAATTAGATTGTTGCTAGGGTGTTATGCATGGTTGCTAGGGTGTTCTAGCTGATTAGTTAGAGTGTTTTAAGTATTTGCAAGATTTTATTATATTTTTTTATTATATTTTTATTATATTTTATGTTAGATTGTTGCTAGAGTGTTCCTGGTGGTTGCTAGGCTGTTCTTGTTGATTAGTTTGTGTTTTAAATATTTGTAAGATTTTATTAGAGTACTTTAGATGATTGTTAGATTGTTGCTAGGGTGTTCATGGTGGTTGCTAGGCTGTTCCTGTTGATTAGTTTGTTTTAAATATTTGTAAGATTTTATTAGGGTATTTTAGATGGTTGTTAGATTGTTGCTAGGGTGTTCATGGTGGTTGCTAGGCTGTTCCTGTTAATTAGTTCGAGTGATTTAAATATTTGCGAAATTTTATTAGGGTACTTTAAATGGTTGTTAGATTGTTGCTATAGGGTATTCATGGTGGTTGCTAGGCTGTTTTATTATTTTGGATGGTTACATTGTTGCTTGCTACAGTGTTTTGTGTTTACTGTTTCACCCTCGAGTCTCTGTAATGTTGGGAACGTTAATTTTTTTAAATATAAATCTACGTTGTTGTTGTTTTTACCATAGGTCATGTGACTACATTTATTCGCTTGCAAGAATGTGCAGTTGCCATGTAGTGGTCCGTCCGCTTGTAATGTGCACTTATTAATGCAAACACTAGAGGTCAGTGTTTCCTAACAACTAGCAGCTGCACCAGCGAAATACTTGCTGTATGATTTACAGCTATTTGAATGAAGTGGTTGAGTGCATGAAACTCAGATGAGAAATGTGTGCCATTATCTCAGAGGTGACCCTCGTCGCTGTACTGCTGTGATGTGCTAAACTGTAACAAAGTATTTATGGCCTCCACATTATCATTCCAAACAGGTGTGTTAAGTGGCGCAGGTGGTGATGTAATTTGGTGCAATGTAAAGGTCTGAATGGTTATGATGACAAACGCAGCATTTGCATTCAGGGTGTGTGTGACCTCAGCAGGGGTCCCTAGGTTTTCAGGTGGGGGATTTAGACCTGAAAACACACCGGTGCTTCCGTTTACAGCTGCAGAAAGCCTGAGTGATGTCTAACAGCCCGTCTCACTGTGATTTAGGGTAATTGGAGAGATTAGAACATTTCATACATAATTGAGCATTTCACGTGCAGTGTTTGCGTTTGCAGTCTACACGACATTTGTGCAACGGAGTGGGAATATCAGACATCTAGGATTTAAATAAAGAAGAAACATAAATCAGCAAACACATCAGGATTTTAATGCTTAAGGAGATTAGTTTAATGGAAGGTTAGAACTTTTATATATATTTTATATTTTGTTAAGATTTAAATTTGATAGGAATTTTGTTTTTTGTTTGTTTGTACAGTACTTTCTTTCTTTCTTTCTTTCTTTTTTTCAATGAGGCCTTTTGATTTTTTTGTGACATTATTTCAACAAATAATCCAAATTGTATTATTATTTTTAATCTAAATTACTTTTCATAACTTGTATTTTATTTGTTTGTTCGTTTGTTTGAATAATAATAATGATGATGGTGACATTGGGTAGCGCTGTCGCCTCACAGCAAGAAGGTCGCTGGTTCGAGCCCCAGGTGGGTCAGTTTGCAGGTTCTGTGTGGAGTTTGCATGTTCTCCCCGTATTAGCGTGGGTTTCCTATGGGTGCTCCGGTTTCCCCCACAGTCCAAACACATGCAGTACAGGTGAATTGAATAAACTAAATTGGCCGTAGTGGATGAGTGTGGATGGGTGTTTCCCAGTACTGGGTTGCAGCTGGAAGGGCATCCGCTGTGTAAAACATTTTGAACACAATACATTTTGAACACGTATATATATATATATATATATATATATATATATATATATATATAATGGTCAGCCATAAATATTATTATTTTTTATCTAAATTCCATTCCATTACTTTAAATACATTATTATTATTATTATTATTATTATTATTATTCATTCATTCATTCATTCATTTTCTTTTCGGCTTAGTCCCTTTATTAATCTGGGGTCGCCACAGCGGAATGAACCGCCAACTTATCCAGCATATGTTTTACGCAGCAAATGGCCTTTCAGCTGCAACCCATCACTGGGAAACACCCATACACTCCCATTCACACACATACACTATGGACAATTTAGCTTACCCAATTCACCTATAGCGCATGTCTTTTGGACTTGTGGGGGAATGCAAACTCCACACAGAAATGCCAACTGGCCTAGCTGGGACTCAAACTAGCGATCTTCTTGCTGTGAGGCGACAGTACAAACCACTGAGCCACCATGCCGCCCAGAGCTAATATACAAGTTAAAAACAAAATCATTTCAGGAGTGCCATGCATTCCCTCCACAATAGTTTTATGCTATTATTAGATTCTTTCTTTTGATTTTGTTTTGAAATATGACTCTTGGCTGTTCTTGACAGGTTGCCAGACATTCACCTGATAAGAATGCAAGAATAACAGCCGCATCTGCTGTGGGTCCATGTTTTATTTATTTGCCTGTTTTGCTGCTCACGTCACGCAGGGTATCTCCTCATATGAAAGCGGGTGTAATTGTGAGATTTAGTGGTCAGGCTGAACTCAGAACTGATGAAGTGGAGCATGAGGAATGATTGAATCATGACTGACAGCATTTGGAATGAAGGTTTCTGGGGTCGGTGCGTCTCATCCTGAGGGTACAGACAGCCTTCAGGTAAAACACACACACACACGCACTTCAGGACACACTACACCTGGATAATCGGTGCAGTGTCCCAAAAGTGTTTTAAATGTCACAGCAACCCAGTTCAATAATGTTCAAATCAAACTATGGGTGTCTTCATATTTCAGTACTGACAATAATCATGACTTCTTAAAGAAACACTACACTTTTTTTTTTTTGGAAATAGCTCATTTTACAAATCCCCTAATGAGTATTAGCATATGTGAATACATTCAGCAGATCTCCGGGTCTGGCGGGAGCACTTTTAGCTTAGCTTAGCATAAATCATTGAATCGGATTAGACCATTAGCATATCGCTCAAATAAATAAAATAAAAAATTAGATGCAATTAAAATTAGTTTTATATAAATATAAAATGCATATATATGAATGAATTATTATGGCACTCGAGTCTTCAACGCTCCTGAGGAATGACAGTTGTGTATATATTGAGGCTGTTATTGATTCATTGATTGAACTGAAGGAGCTCTGGGTAAATCCTGTCGCCTACAAAACACAATTTCTTTTCTCCTGTCCCTCCTGCTCCACTTATTGAATAACACATTTCATTTTTTGTGGCCTTGCATATGCTAAAAGATTTTCCCCCATGTCAGTGGCTGCAGGATTCATGTGGTCTGTTGCACACAATTTGACACATTGATTTTCTTAAACGGTTTATCTGAAATAATTGATAATTTTTTTTATGGGCAGAACTAAAGATCGCTTTTGGTTGCTCACTTCATCTCTTTGATTGGTGGAATTTTCCTGTATGGCATCGTGGATGTCACAACAGCTATGAAAAAGGTCAATGGAATTTAAAAATAACAAAACTAAAACTATTTGGAAGTATTATTTTGATGATTGTATATATGAAAAATACCACACTCGTAGCACTGTGAAACAAACTGAATTTAATAGGTGTACATGACATGTATGAGCAATATTAATTGAGATATTAGTCTAATATTTCACTTACTTGGCTGGAAATGATGAGAACAAACATGAATGTTGTCAAGATCTTTGCCCTGGAAATCCTGCTTCAGTTTGGGTTAGGGTTACAACTCTCTTCTGCTTCATTGGTTATAACTTTTGACAACCTGTAGTACTAAAATAAATAAATCAATAAATTCTGATTAAGTACAGCCCAAAACATGACAATAATTTTCAGCAGCAATAATAAGCAAAACATGTGAGTTTTGTTCAGTTCAATGGCATTGCTTAGGTCAGGGATGCCCAAACTTTTTCTTATGAAGGGCCAAAAACCAAACTTTATTGAGGCTAGTGGGCTGAAGGTAAATAAAGTTGCCATGGGTAATTTCCCAATTTATTTAATAATGTTTAAAAAAGACTAGAAAACATTGCTTTATATTAAGTAATACAGATTTTTTTACATTTAATAATGACAAAATAATCTAATTTATAACAGAATTAAATTAGTTTTTGCCTTGATTTGCTCGTTGATGTCTTCTGCATAGTCCTCTATCCGTCAAGTGACGGTATTTACATTTTTAAAAATCTGATTCATTTACAGCATTTAATTGAAGCATTTCATTTCAGTTTGCTTTTTTTTGTAGCTCAGCAATAAAACAAACAAAAAAGGTTATGTCAAATTAGAAATGACAATCTCTGTGTTAAAGGCATACGCCCCAACCCTCTCCATCACACTCACTTCTCTCAGATGGGATGGTGAGCCAAATCAAAGGTTACAATGGGCCAACTTTGGCCCGTGGGCCCTTTGGGCATTTCTGGTTCAGGTTCTATATTCAATTCAATTCATGTTTATTTATAAAGTGCTTTTACAATGTATATTGTGTCAAAGCAGCTTAACATAGAAGTTCTAGTAAACTGAAACTGTGTCAGTCCAGTTTTCAGAGTTTAAGTTCAGTTTAGTGTAGTTCAGTTCAGTGTGGTTTAAATTTCACTGCTGGAAGTACAAACAATGAACAGCAAATTCATTGATGCGCAGTTCTATACCACCAATATGGCCGACTGATGACTCTATAGCATTTAATGTATACATAAAGCTGTAAAACTTACCATTGCAGTCAAATATATATCTGCTCTGCAGAAGAGATAATTATGATCAAATAAACATTTAATCAAAATAGAGATCTACATCAGAATCCAGAATATGTGTCTGCGAGAAGGGTGCTCTAGGCAGGGAATAGGAGGCAAAGTCCCATTTCTTAAATCACTGAAACACTTTCAAATACAAATCTTTTCTAAAACATACACTGTAAAAAAAAATATCGATACGTTAACAATTTTCCTAAGTGTTTCCCTAATAAATTAACAAAGTTTTTTTATTATTATTTATGATTTTTAATTGCACTGTAGGACCCTTAATCTTTCCTCCAACAACTTTCGATGTTGAAAAGCTTTGTTGAAAATATTTTTAATGGTTTGATGAGATATGTTTTCTGGTTTGGTGTTGTAAATTATGGTACAAAAACCTGGTAATAAACTGCCAGTACATTTTCTGTTATCTTACAGACTTAATTCTCTGTATATTATTTATTATACAATATATTGTTTTTCAAACCACTAAAAAGTAAAAATCACTTTGATAAAATGCACAGTTGAATTTTCATCATCAAAAGTCGACAGAGCAGAGATCAACATCCCATAATACAATTCAGTACTGTAAATAAACAGAAAAAAAGTGTAAATCATGAAATACGGAAACTCTTAACCTGCTATTGAAATTCTTGATTTTATTTACAGCATACTTTAACAATATATATATATATATATATATATATATATATATATATGGCCATCAAAAAATTTACTGTGGTTTACCTTAAAACCGGTAATCATGACAACACTAGTTTCTAGGGTTAGCCTGTCATTTCAATTAACTTTTTCTTTTAACCTGTAAAAGTAACTCCTCCATCCGCCAACATGCATATCAACACGGAAAACAACAACACCAAGAATAGTTTTGTTTACATGTGAATTTTCTGAGGAAAATCTTTCATATTATCAATCCAAAACTGTGCAGGCATCACAACTGTGAAATCCACAATTTCAACCCCTTACGTGAGACGGAAACCAATAAAAGATTTCTTATATTAGTCTTCTGATTTTGTTGATAAGATGTGGGCCACAGCTCAGGGAAAGACGGGGGGGGGGGAAATACAATTAAGGCAAAAATCAGAATCGCAACTGAGCTTGAGGAAGGGAAAACCTTATTTATTAGCCGAGGAGATGTTGTTTGGACGCCCACGTTCCTCACAGGAACCAAGGAGCATGTGTGTTACCAAGCGGCACACGATAAGACGTATGTTCACATCGAGTCACGCAGAAAAAAAAACAAAAAACACCTCCCGAGGATTTGAAGCTGAAATACAGAAATTGGAATCAGATGAAAACATACACCGAAACACACTCTCAGATGGACTTCAGTAAATCACCTCATATGTTAAAAGCTGAACAAATGTGGTTATAAATAAAAATCACATTCAAACACTGATGTACAGTTGAAGTCAGAATTATCAGCCCCCCTGTATATTTTTTTTCCCCAATTTCTGTTCAATGGAAAGAAACATTTTTTCAACACATTTCTAAAGATAATAGTTTTAATAACTCATTTCTAATAACTGATTTCTTTTATCTTTGCCATGATGACCATAAATAACAACCCAGGCTCATTCTGAATACGTACCCCTGTATACATTTCTGGAGAGTGCCAAATACATCCCAGGAGCTACGTTTTTTTGCAGTTTTTGTTTTCTCGAATTCACCAGAGGCCGCTGTGTATGCTTTTTGAGATCTCAAATTTCTCTCACGAGTGCCATTCGCGCCTACTCTTCATGCTTAAATCCACCAGAGGCACCTGTCGACTGACCCACCCTCCTCCTTCCCTAAACCCAACAGACATTGTTTTCAAAAGCACCGATTGACCAGCGTCCACCCACTTCCCTAAACCCAACCAACAGTGTTTTCAAAAGCAATGCAGAAAAAGAAAAGCCCTCGCGGCAGCCGGATTTTTACCACGTTTTAAGATCTTACCACATTCTCACCCTGTTATTTACGTGTTTATTTTATGTTTTGGCTTTTGTTTTTGTCTTACCTGCTTTCTGAAACTGTTCTTCGCCAGACTCGAATCCTGTCATCACAATCAACTCCGCTCCACGTCTCAAATCCTTTGACGTACGCGGCGAGCCACTGGACAAACTGGTAACAGCGGAAAAGCCGTCCACACGGAGGTAAGGGGTCAAGTAAGCGTGAAAAAGAAAGGCGTCATACCGCCTAGTGTTCATTTTAAAGATGAAATGCAGCCATACGTACCTCTGACTACATAATTCGCGATCTCCAGAAATGTATATAGGGCTACGTTTTCAGAATGAGCCTATGTTGCTAAATAATATTTTCATTCATTTTCTTTTCGGCTTAGTCCCTTTATTAATCAGGGGTCACCACAGCAGAATGAGAAGAAGAAAAAATATTATAGGAAATACTGGGAAAAATTCCTTGCTCTGTTAAACATCATTTGGGAAATATTTGAAACACAGCAGGGCTAATCATTTTGACTTTAACCGTATGTCTTTAGTATTGTCAGGACAGCATGAAAGATTGCTCCACTGGTTCCACTGGTTTACAGAGGCACGTCTCTTATTTCGCATGATTTCGAAAAGTGCTGCTCACTCCAGCAGAAAGGTGTGTACAGTACATACGACGTGCAATGCTCAGAGCTCATGCATTTTAAACATACGACAGCATTTAAATAGATATTGTTTGCCCACATGGAACGTGCCTTTTTAGCTTAGTTCGAGTTTTCCCAACGGCAATCATTTCTGAGGTACACGAGCCATGATAATGTTTCAAATGTTTGATTTGTCACATCTTAACATTTTTTCTATTTGAATATATTTCTAAAGTGTAATTTGTTCCTGTGATGCAGAGCTGAATTTTAAGCATCATCGCTCCAGTCTTCAGTGTCACACGAACCTTCAGAAATCATTCCAATGTGACGATTTGCTGCTCATGAAATATGTCTCATTATTATCAGTTATGAAAACACTGTTGTGCTGATAATTCTGTGGAACGTATATTTCTGTATGTTCCTTCAAAAAAGAGAAATGCATCAAACATATTTTTGAGAATCTGAATGAAGAGAACATTCAATGGAAAGGCATTTTGAAAACATGATCAGATTTCTTAATTGAAACATTCTCAAATGTTTTTTAAAAATCTAATGATACAGAAATAAATACATAATGTTGTTTATTTTATTTTTAAAGAAAACAAAAAAGGAGATTTTAAAGAATGTTCATGCAGTTCTTTCCATTGTCACATTTACTCATTCACACACAAATTCATTTGCAGTGATTTTTTTTAAGTGTTGATAATAAGCTATTGTTAGTGGATTTGGTGGGTGTATTTTCAATTCACTATTTCAGTTTTTTGTTTCAGCCATTTGAAGGGTAATGGCTCATTCTGAAAACGTAGCCCTATACATTTCTGGAGATCACGAATTATGTAGCCAAGAGTACGTATGGCTGCATTTTGTCTTTAAAACGCACACTACAGGGCGATATGACGCCGTTCCTTACCTCTGTGTGGACGGCTTTCCCGCTGTTACCAGTTTGTCCAGTAGCTCGCCATGTTTGTCGGAGGACTTGAGACACAGAGAGAAGTTGACCATGACGACGGGGGTCGAGTCCGGAGACGAATGGTTCCAGAAAAGGGGCAAGACAAAAACAGAAGCCAAAAAATCAAATAAACAAGTAAATAACAGGGTGAGAATGTGGTAAAAATCAGGCGAGGGCTTTTCTTTTTCTGGATTGCTTTTTAAAACTGTCGGTTGGGTTAAGGGAAGTGGGTGGGCACTGGTCAATCGGTGCTTTTAAAAAGACTATTGGTTGGGTTTAGGGAAGGAGGAGGGTGGGACAGTCGATCGGTCAATTAGTCAGTCAGTCAGTTAGTTGACAGCGGCCTCTGGTGGATTTATGCGAGAACAGCAGGAGCGAATGGCACTCGTGAGAGAAATTTGAGATCTCAAAAAGCGCAACTCATGTGTCTGAAACTGCATGTCTCTGCTCGCACATGCAAGTCTTTTTTCTGTGAAAACAACCATCCTGGATGTACTTTATCCTGCTTGTCACATGACTACTTGCCACAAAACACAAAAAATTAGATACAAAAGTTCTGAGCTGTATTCATTTATTAATTCTTTAAATAAACGCAAATCGGACAGAAACGAAAACAGCTGATGGAGTATACACTAACCTGCACATTATTCAGTCACAAGATGGCGTCAAACAGTCAAAAACGCAAAGCTGACAGAAACAAAAACAGCTGATGGAGTATACACTAACCTGCACATTATTCAGTCACAAGATGGCGCCAAACAGTCAAAAACGCAAAGCTGACAGAAACAAAACTGTCTGGATAAAGCTTATACTAACCTACATATTATTCATTCACAAGTGCCAAACAGTCTAAAAATAGTTAAAAACTATGGCGTGACAGACAAGCAGATACATATGAATGTGGATGTAAGTATATAAACATATTCACTGATGGTCAAGGTCATTCAAAATTCCCCTATGAGCCTTAGTTATTTAGCGGTTGTTATCTGAGAATAACATACATTGGAATGTCACGACTGACTGTCGGTTGGGTTTAGGGAAGGAGGAGGATGGGTCAGACGATCGGTCAGTCAGTCAGTCAGTCGACAGCTGCCTTTGGTGGATTTACATGAAAACAGCAGGCATAATTAACAATCGCAAGAGAAATGTGAGATCTCAAAAAACATACACAGCGGCCTCTGGTGGATTCGTGAAAATAAAAACTGCAAAAAAACGTTCCTCCTGGGACGTTTTTGGCGCTCTCCAGAAACGTATATAGGGGTATGTTTTTTAGAATGAGCCTGGGTTGATATTTTTAAGTCTATGATGAGCTACAATAAAGTTTTCATGTATTATGTGGTCTTTGTAGTGTTGACTTTTTGACAAACTGCATATAAACCAAATGTGGGTCTGTACTCTAGTTCTTTAGCACAGCATGGAAGTCAAGGAGAGGCTTTTTTTTCTCGTTCATGGATCTCAGGCTGATTGTTAGGCTGATAACTCTCTGACTCACTGCACTTCTTATATAATGTGTCTGTCTGCGCACTAAAACAAACCTCCTACCAAGCGCGGTCATATCGCAAAGGTAAAAAAGATCCAAATAAAGCTTGTTATTAAGCAGCAACGATCCCGACAGTGATCCCACACAACCTCATAAATTCTAATTAAACCATTCCACTGAGCTCCAGACATCTTTATTTCGTTGGATGTGCCCGGGAGAGTGTGGTCCGTGACATTTTCCGTGGTCTCTGCTGGAGTCTGTCTGGCTCTGCGTGCTGGACATTCAGTGCCAGCGATGACATGTGCAGAACTGCGTGAAGCTGAACACCTGAGCGCCAGTGCCAGACCTGATGGGACAGGAGAGGTAGACGCCGTTTACTTTCACAAGAGCACAGCACTCAGTTTCCAGATGACTGTTTATGTGAAAGTTAGCGGTGGGGGGAATATTAGAGTGGAAATGTCCCACTTCTGATCTAAGGTTGCATGTCCACTGAAGCATTTATTAGCCCTCCTGTAATTTTTTTCCTTTTTGGATTTTAAGGTCAATATTATTAGCCTTCTTATTTTTCCCAATTTTTTTTTGGAAGAAGAGAGGAGTGACCCCCGGCGGTGCAAGGGTTTAACAATTGTCCAGTGCTGTAGAGGAGCTCCAGATGGATACTTATGTTTTATGTTTACTTTTTGATTCAAGTTGTTGCACGTCCGCCAGTTCCCGCCTCTGAGCGAGTTTGAACTACATGTACAGTAAATTACAGGTATTTCCGGTGTCATGAGAAATCAAGTCCCCCCCTGAGAATTGGGTCCGCCTATAGGACCCTGAGTGATCCTATTGTTTCACTGGAGTTGTAATAGGTATAGTTTGTAGTGCCAGATTAAAATAAAGTACAGTATTACAACAATTAATTCTGTGAAATCACGTTCTAATTTATATAATGTACACTGTAAAAAGTGCTGGGTTCCACACAATTCCTTCATGTTGTCCAAACACAAATCGTTTAGGTTAACTTAATCGTTTTTACAAATTTAAGTGAATTGAACATAAAACAATTAGGTTGTCCCCACAAAAACCTTAAGAATTGTGTTGGTTTAACTCATTTTAAATAAGTGGTTTAAACAAGCAGCAAAAGTTATTTTTTGAAGTGTTAAAAGCGTTATAATGACCATTTCATTTCACCGTTAAAATGACATTTATAAGCATTATTTTGACCCTTGCATATACTGATGTATAATTAAAGGAGTGGCTTATGAAATTGAGCATTTATACATACTGTTTAGTAAGCCCAGTTAGCTTATGTGCTAGCATAATCAGAAATCTACCGTTAGCCTCCTAGCTACAACAAGCTAACGCAGCTCTGATTAGCCACACAACAAGGTATCACAATAGTAGCTTTTGATCAGGTATTCACCACAGATGATCCCTTGGGGTTCATAAGCAGACTCAATTTCAAGGGGGACTCGATTTTTCACCACACTGGCATAAACAAAACATCCGCGAAGAAACTAGACACAGAGGAACACAGGAACATAGACATTGACTGTCAGCTAGTGTTTCGGAAGTGTTATTGTTAGTGCAACACAAACAGAGCGCAGAAGTATAAATGCTACGTGCAAAGCATACGCCCTGGGTTACGGCGGTCACTCGATGTAGAAGTATAATTCAATCTTAAAATGCACGCTCTGCGCCTGGCTGGTTTTAAAAACTTGGTGCTGCCATTGACAACAACAGGAAAAAAAGCTGCCATTTCTGCAGTGCAAGAACACTTCGGTGGACACGCGCTCTTTGGGTTCATTCACATCAAATGCGTCTGTGCTTTTAAAAATGCGAGACGCAACAGTTCAGAATGGTTTGAAAAAAAGCACAGCAGAATGCTTGAGGATATCCGGATAGACCCTAGGCTGTGTTCACACTGGAGGCAAATGCATCAAGAATCGTTATTCATCTATAAGCGATATCATCACATGGGCTCAGGACTACCTTTGTCAAGTACCACAATACGTAGTTACATCCACAAATGCTAGTGAAAACTGTACTGTGCCAAAAGGGAGCCCTATGTTAACAGTGTCCAGACTTTTCTGGGCTCGAAGGCATCTGGGATGGACCATCACACAGTGGAAATGTGTACTGTGGTCAGATGAAACAGTATTTCAGGTATTTTTGGGGAGAAATGGACACTGTGTGCACTGGACCAAAGAAGAAAAGGATCATCCAGACTGTTACCAGCAACAAGTCCAAAAGCCAGGGTCTGTCTCAGAGCACAGTCTATGATTCAGAGCCAGTAAGCAATGGAAATTTAAAATAATAAAAAATAAAAATAAAGTAAATTGCGATAAAATAATTGTCTGTGTTAATTGATAATTAATGCGATAATAATGTTAACCTGCTCAGCCCTAGTCTGGTTTCATACACTGCTCTGGGTGTACGCTCACTGTGTGTGCGTGTGTGTGTGTGTGTGTGTGTGTGCGTGTGTGTGTGTATGTGTGTGCACTCTCATTCCTCACTTAATATGTGTGTGTGTGTGTGTGCGCACTTGGATGGGTTAAAAGCAGAAGACCAATTTCAAGTATGGGTAAAACCATGCTTGACAAAATTCACTTCCCTTCATATAAGATGACTACTTACAAGGAACAAGGTGAAAAAAGAACAACTTTTGCACTGTAATGGAGCATTTCACCACTACTCTATTTGAGTATGAGTAGAGGATTTTCTATACTGTTTTCATTTCAAAAGATCACATTTCTGAATTACTTCCACTGAAGCAGTGAAGCAAAAACTAGTGCACTCCAGCATCTCCTCTAATTGAATTTCCTCAAACGCAGCCTGTTTTGCTCCGCGAAGTCAGACGTTAGCAAAAAGGCATTCCGAAGGAAAGGTCCTCACAGGTCATGTTTTGTAATGTACAGTCTGAGCTCAGGCATTTTCCAGGTTAATTGCAGGCAGCCAGACAAATTCCACCCTACTAACAACTTCAATTAGATGCCATCATCAACACCAATGCGGCCTCATGGGACGCTTGATGACTTGAACGCAGACGGTGTGCTTCATAACACAATAGTGGTGTGATTATAAGTGCTGAATGAGAGACGAAACTGAAAGGGAAGATGCTAATGACGGCATCATAGAAGTCATTACAGTTAAGTGAAATCTTATTTGGCTTTGAGATGTGAAAACACGGCTGTTAAATTCAGGCACAGTTTGGAGCTCATCCGTTCAATGGATAAGCTGTTTTAGATTTTCTATAATCATTTCTTTACCCATCATTCCAAATTGATTTTAAATATTTAAAGCCTTCATGAAGAAACTCAAGCCAGGCTCATTCTGAAAACGTAGCCCTATATACATTTCTGGAGAGTGCCAAATACGTCCCAGGAGCTACGTTTTTTTGCAGTTTTTGTTTTTGCAAATCCGCCAGAGGCCGCTGTGTACGCTTTTTGAGATCTCAAATTTCTCTCGCGAGTGCCATTCGTGCCTGCTTTTCTTGTGTAAATCCACTAGAGGCCGCTGTCGACTGACTGACTGACCGACCGACCGATCCCACCACCCACCGCCTTCCCTAAACCCAACCGACAGTGTTTTCAAAAGCAATCCAGAAAAAGAAAAGCCCTCGCAGTAGCCTGATTTTTACCACATTTTCAAATTTTTCCACATTCTCACCCTGTTATTTACTTGTTTGTTTTATTTTTTGGCTTTTGTTTTTGTTTTACCTGCTTGCTGGAACCGTTCTTCGCCAGACTTGAACCCCATCGTCATGGTCAACTCTATGCTCTATGTCTCAAATCCTCCGACGTACGGGACGAGCCACTGGACAAACTGATAACAGCGGAAAAGCCGCCCACACTGAGGTAAGCGGTCGGCTGGTAAGCGCGAAAAGAAACGACGTCATGCCACCCCATAGCATTCATTTTAAAGATGAAACACAGCAATACATTTCTCTGGCTACATAATTTGTGATCTCCAGAAATGTATATAGGGCTACGTTTTCAGAATGAGCCTGTGTTGAAGAAACTGCATGTATACAAATGCAAAAAAAATCTAATAAAATAACAGTGAGATGAATCAATCTAATATAGAACCAGCACCTGAATCAACATGAATGACATGGCAGACCAGCAAAGAAACTAGAGGCCTTGGGATGGGCATCCCTAGGTGGAAATAGAGAAATAAAATAATTAGCATAGCTGCTTTTCATAATGTGTTTGAACAAGAGATGTGTGTACAAAATGAAGTGTTGTCAATGAAAATAGGGGTTATATAAACAAATATAGAAAACATAAGTATTTCTAACAGAGTGCCTGATGTATTAAGGCCCCATTAACACTAATATGTTTTAGTTTTAAAACAACGTTTTAGAACGAAAACAATCCACATCCACACTGACGTTTCACCTAGCGTTTCTGAAAAGAGCTCCATCCACACTATACCGCTGAAAATGCACATCACGTGACCACACACACACTCTGGCATGCCCTGCAGCATATGCGGACGTCTGAATCCCAGGCAGTCAGCGGGTGCTTTGAGCACACCTCCTCAGGTGAGAGCAGCGCACGTTGGACAGTTCATCAAGGATCTACTGCTGGATGTCATCTCACTAAATTTTAAACATGATATTTAATTCATCTTGTCTCTATCTAACGACTCTTTGGTCTTTTGAATCTATTACTTGTTCTCAGGTAACGTGTTTTGGCTGAGCGCAAAGATAAGTTAATATATTAATTTATGTAACCACGTACACTGATTCTGCACATTTGACTGACTGATATATTGTATAAACTTATTGTACATTGTACTTTTATAACGGCCATTATTGATTATTAAAACTGATATTCAGCGAAAGAGACAGGGTATGTATAGTATTTTTCAATGAAAATGAAACAGTTATGTTATAGGTACCGTTTTGTTATAAATATGCGTACAGTGAAGATGACGCTCATATAAATATGTAGCTACACGATGCCTTAACAGTTTTGGTGTCTTAAGTTGTAATATCAAATTAAAAATAGACACTTCTTTATATCACGTTTTCCCTTTATTGTTAAGATAGTGAAACAATGTAGCCAGGGTGATGTGAATGACGTTATAAAGTACACTGTTCCCTGTCCCCTGTACACTGTGAAAATTTGCCCGACGTGTCCTTGGGAGTTTGTTTTCCGTATCAAACTTACGAAGTCTGAACTTACAAGGAAAGAATTCCTGACTGAACTTTGTGGACTTGATATTGAGAAAAAGCCCCAATCAGATAGACGAATGTCTGCAGCCACGCCTCCGTTTTCAGATGTCTCCGTTTTCCCCCATCCACACTGACACACAGCAGCGTTTTAAAATGAAAATGGCCTCTCCAGCGTTTTCAAAACGCTCCATTTTTGGCGCTCGAAAACTCTGGGGTAGTGTGGACGTAAGGCGTTTGAACTGAGAGAGTGTGTCTGAGCCTCTGACATTATCAGGAAGGCTATTCCAGAGTTTAGGAGCCATATATGAGAAGGCTCGACCTCCTTTACTTTGCTATTCTGAGTACAACCAGAATCCCTGAGTTTTAAGATCTTAAAGAGCGAGTTGAATTGTAGCGAGACAGAAGGTTGGTTAGATAAACCTTTAAATCTTTATAGGTAAACCCTATATAGGTGTATGAAGCAGACTCGTTCCCTTGGTCAAAATCAAGGGGTCGAAGGTATGTCCATGTAAACTTTCCTCATTCACTTGACAAAGTAGAATGCACTTTAAAATGGCAGCGGGGATTCCCCAGAGGGCAAGTGGTTAGGGAAGTTTGGAGTGGAACACAGCCTAAATGTCACAGAGATTCAGAGCAGTGTTAACTTGTGCCCAAATGATGGGGAAAAAATGAGTAAAGAAAGTGATCTTACAAATTTTGGCTGACATTTCCAGTGTGATAATGAGGATTAATTCTGGTTCAATGATCACACAAAAATATTAAGATCAAGCTAAACATTGCATTGTGGGACACATGCACGTTTTGGCAAATGCAGTTGGTCACCTGGTATTTCATGCATACGGAAAATTAGCATGTTTGTTTTTAAGCAATATTTTTTTTTTCTTTTGTCTACAGAACAAACCATTGTTATACAATGACTTGCCTAATTACCCTAACTTGCCTAATTAATGTAATTAACCTAGTTAAGTCTTTAAATTGCACCTTAAGCTGAAAAAATATCTAGTCAAATATTATGTACTGTCATCATGGCGAAAATAAACTAAATCAGTTATTAGAAATTAGTTATTAAAACTATTATGTTTAGAAATGTGTTGAAAAATCTTCTTTCCGGGCTAATAATTCAGGACTTCACAAAATGACTAGAATGCTTGAACAATAATTAAGTCTAGCATTTAAGTTGGACTGAAACCAAAGCTTTGACGTATCATCGCCTTTTTCACAGCAACATGGTGTTTCTTCAAATGTGACTTCTCTTCTATGTGACTACCGCAGAACGTGTTTTTGCACATGCTTTGGCATTTAGCATTACATTCTCATCTGTCTTCTTGTGGCCGCAGGCTAGCACGGCTGCCTTTTTGCTTTAAATATTTATGCAGGATCTAAAGGGGACTGAAGAACATTTACAAACTCATCATCTGGACCCGATCAATAGAGCTAATACAGGTTTCTAAATAAAATGCTTTTAAGAGGCATTGCATACTTTCCACTTTAGTCTCGCAATTAGCACAGAATACAGCGATTTCCAAATAAATTAGTGGATATTGGACTAGTATTTAGTTGTATTTTTTTTTATATTATTATTATTATTTTTATTAAGATGTTATATACAGTTGATGTCAAAATTATCTCCCAGGCCCATTCTTAAAATGTACTGCTATATACATTTCTGGAGAGCGCCAAATAAGTCCCAGGATGTACATTTTTTTGCAGTTTTTTTTTCACGAATCCACCAGAGGCCGCTGTGTATGCTTTTTCAGATCTCAAATTTCTCTCGCAAGTGCCATTCGAGCCTGCTGTTCTCGCGTAAATCCACCAGAGGCCGCTGTGTACGCTTTTTGAGATCTCAAATTTCTCTCGTGAGTGCCATTCGTGCCTGCTGTTCTTGCGTAAATCCACCAGAGGACGCTGTTGACTGACAGACTGACTGACTGATCCACCCCTCTTCTTCTCTAAACCCAACCAAAAGTGTTTTCAAAAGCACAGATTGAGTATTAAATTTAAATACTCAAAATAAGTTTAAGGCTTTAAAAAATGTTCAGTTTATTTTTTCTTTCATTTTATTATGTTTTTGTTTATTTCAATGTATATAAAGGTTGTGACCCATTACTATCTTAGAATCCATAAAACACAGGGAAGTTGTTTGGTTTCACAGAATGACAACTGGAGTTTGGATTTACAAATAAATCGAAGTATAGCCTAGTATTTTTCCAGGCAAGTAGTGCAATACATATGAACAAAGTTATAAATAAAATAATTATAAAATAAACAAAAAATATAAATACATACAACCATACATACACAGGCTAAACACAAAAATAAATAAATAATAAATGAATAAATAAACATACAATATACATACACAGGCTAAATACAAACATAAATAAATAAATAAACACACAACATACACACAGGCTAAACACCAAAATAAATGAATAAATAAATAAACAATAAATAAATAAATAAACATACAACATACATACAGAGGCTAAATACAAACAAATAAATAAAAAAACAATGAATGAATAAATAAATAAACAACATACCTACACAGGCTAAATATAAACATATATAAATAAATAAACATACAACATACACAGGCTAAACACAAACATAAATAAATAAATAATTATACAACAT
>CAIGQV010018344.1:1161725-1195482 GCA_903798115.1 Danio jaintianensis | reverse complement strand
AACAATGAATGAATAAATAAATAAACAACATACCTACACAGGCTAAACACAAACATGAATTAATGAATGAATGAATGAATGAATGAATGAATGAATGAATGAATGAATGAATGAAAGAAAGAAAGAAAGAAAGAAAGAAAGAAAGAAAGAAAGAAAGAAAGAAAGAAAGAAAGATAATTACGTTTTTAAAAACTAAAACAAATAAGACTTTCCCCAAAAGAAAAGAATATGTATTATAGGAAATAATGTGAAAATGTACTTGCTCTGTTAAACAGCACTTGGAAAATATTTGGATAAGATATATAAAAAATTGATCTTCTGTCTCCTATTTTCATATTGGCGTTGAGGGGATCTCATTGTGTCTTGGATTATTTATGTATGAACGCCACCCTAGCATAAATAAATATTATGAGGGAGAAGATAAGGGCTGTGAAATATTATTGAACGCCATGATGTTGTATTGCAGATTTCCTAGATTAAGATAAAGTTCGCGTCTGGTTATGTGATTCAGCATGCGCCCACACACACACACGCACGCACACACACACACACACACACGCACACACGCACATATACATATGCGTTATTTTTACTGCGAACCCCCTGCTATTGATATCACAGCGATATCAAATATTCCTAGGAGAGAGAGAGCTTGGATAAAGGATGTGTTTCATGTGGAAATCATTTTATTCGGCATTAATAATGCATTACTAAAAGACCTGATCTTAGACCTCTCTTTAACAGACAGTGACTTGCCTGTTTTTTTTACTCCAATCTCATCCGGATGAATATAAAATTATAATCTAGAATCTTTTTTATATGAAAAATAATAAAGAGTTTTTTGGCATGTTTAATAAGTCCATGTTTCGCGTAATTATTCCTGGGCCATCAGTATTCGGGATTTCAACTGCCTTATTTGCATATTTACAAGGTTTAAACTATTGATTGGACAAGCACAGCATGTGACCAGTTTTAATAACCGCTTATTCCATCCATCATTCCAGTTAGCACACACGCAGTCCGTTACATTTTGTGCAAATCTGCAAAATGCCTTAATATTTATGAGGCACGAGCGTTGTTTATGTTTATGATTGGTTCAGCAGAGCATTGTTTCACACTGTATGCCTTTGGGTAATTTTGTTTGTTTAAATAAACCAAGGAAGTTGCAATATTACTCGACAGCCAGCGATCAGCGTGCATTTGCTTGGTATGTAATATTCAGCTTCGGCATTTTGATAATAACTCTGTTTGTGTTGGAGCGGGGGACAACAGGCGAAAGGTATGACTTGCATAAGTTATTTCTGCCACAATGATTAAAACTGTCAATGTCCCACAGGTGGAATGTTTTTTTAGTACATATTTAGGCAAGGCAAGTTTATTTATATAGCACATTTCATACACAGTGGCAATTCAAAGTGCTTTACATAAACAGGAATAAAAGAGACAAGTATAAGAAAATAAAAACAAATAATAAAAGTGAATTAAAAACAGATTAAAATGTTAAAACAGGTTATAAAAGAATGAAAAATGAAAAAGAAAGACATTTAATATGTCATATTTAATAAACAAATAAACAAACACATAAACACACAAATAAATAAATAAATATGAGTCACTAAGGAAATGTCAAAATGATGTTTTATGCATTTATTTATTTTTTACTATACATTATAAAGTAAACATTACATTATTATGTACACTATGAAAAAAATCTATTAATTCACGTATTTATTTATTTAATTACGTTTTTTAAACTGCAAAACATGTTATGATTATCCTGGCAAACGTGCCTTATTCATTCAAGATATCACGTAACTTTTTCAGTATCTTTTCAAAATAAATCTTTTCAAAGTTTGCAAAAAAAAAATCCCTTCCATCATTGTTAGAGCAGCCGACTGTAGTATTGGTAACCTAGCAACCAGCAGTAAAAAGGGAAGCAGATTGGCCATGTGGGTGTAATTTTTAGTTTTTTGTTCTGCATTTCCATCTCCCATTATTCAAATGAACACTTTTTCGTACGTCCAAAACCACCTCACAATTTTTTTTGTAAATTAACAAATTCATTCATTCATTCATTTTCTTTTTCGGCTTAGTCCCTTTATTAATCTGGGGTCGCCACAGCGGGATGAACCGCCAACTTATCCAGCATATGTTTTACGCAGCGGATGCCCTTCCAGCTGCAACCCATCACTGGGAAACATTCACACACACACACATTCACACACATACACTACGGACAATTTTAGCCTACCCAATTCACCTATACCGCATGTCTCTGGACTTGTGGGGGAAACCGGAGCACCCGGAGGAAACCCACGCGAACACGGGGAGAACATGCAAACTCCACACAGAAATGCCAACTGACCCAGCCGAGGCTCGAACCAGCGACCTTCTTGCTGTGAGGCGAACGTGCTACCCACTGCGCCACCGCGTCGCCCCAAATTAACAAATTAACATGTTTATTTAAAATTTGGAGTTTCCATTGCTCGTTTCTCATGTGATACTTCAAAATATACTTATTAACACAGGGTGATGGAAACCCAGCTATTTTCTATATGTTCATTGTCTAAAAATCATATTCCTGTTGTCTGTGTTTTTAATCTTAATCAAATACAAAAAGACAAATAAATCTCTCGTTGCTGTCATAATTTTCATTCATTCATTCATTTTCCTTCGGCTTAATCTCTATTTCAGAGGTCGCCACAGCAGAATGAACCGCCAACTATTCCAGCATATGTTTTACGCAGCAGATGCCCTTCCAGCCGCAACCCAGTACTGGGAAACACCCATACACACTCATTCTCACACACACACTCATACACTAAAGCCAATTTAGTTTATTCAATTTACCTGTACTGCATGTGTTTGGACTGTGGGGGAAACCAGAGCACCCGGAGGAAACCCACGCCAACACGGGGAGAACATGCAAACTCCACACAGAAATGCCAACTGGCCCAGCCGGGACTCGAACCAGCGACCTTCTTGCTGTGAGGTGACAGTGCTAACCACTGAGCCACCGTGCCGCCCTTGTCAATATTTTAATAATGTTATTTGTACCACTAACCACACCCACTCACTCACTGCTTTGGCTTATTCCTTGCTTTATCAGGGGTCGCCACAGAGGAATGAACCGCCAATTAATATTTAACAATGAACTGCCAATTAATGTTTAAAGTTCATTTTCAATGTTCATTCATTCATTCATTTTCTTTTCGGCTTAGTCCCTTTATTAATCTGGGGTCGCCACAGCGGGATGAACCGCCAACTTATCCAGCATATGTTTTACACAGCGGATGCCCTTCCAGCTGCAACCCATCACTGGGAAACATTCATACACACTCATTCACACACATACACTACGGACAATTTAGCCTACCCAATTCACCTATACCGCATGTCTTTGGACTTGTGGGGAAAACCGGAGCACCCGGAGGAAACCCACGCGAACACGGGGAGAACATGCAAACTCCACACAGAAATGCCAACTGATCCAGCCGAGGCTCGAACCAGCGACCTTCTTGCTGTGAGGCGAACGTGCTACCCACTGCGCCACCGCGTCGCCCATTTTCAATGTTCAATGTTGGATTATATTATTCAATTTCTATCTGGAAACAGCTGTTATAGACACCTGAAAAAGCCTGAAAGCGCTGTTAATTTTATTAGTAGCCTATCTTTGCAATATTGTATTTATTTGTGCTTTTGTTGTTCTATTTGTCTACCTAACATATCATATCAAGTAATGAAACTTACCAAAACCGAACCGTAAGCTATTTGTTTTACAGACACATATTTTACCTCAAATAATTATTTGATGATGTGCGTAGTCCATAAACCGCGTAGCGCGTGAAAATAAAAACATACCGTCACATACAACATATCATAACTGTGCGCGCACGAGTAATCAGCGCCTTAATATAACTGTCTTTAGGACCCAGTTGTCTGCCTGTCCCTTTCTTTGTAGTTTTCCCTCTTTTCTTTCTTTCAAGAGAGAAAAAAATAAATAGTGAGCAGTATGAGATTCAGTTAAGAAGATCTCAGATCACGGCGCGTCAAGGCGCATCGGTGCGTTAGTTAAAGAGAGAGAGAGAGCGAGAGAGAGAGAGACGCGGTGGAGGATCAGAGACCCTCAGTCATGCTCGTGTGCATCTGATATTGTAGAGAATTATTATGGGAATTTATTAAGGCTCGTTCCCGATCCACGTGCGCGCTTTTCAGATAACACGGTTTCTTCGGCTGGGAATAAACTTTCACATCCCGCTCGTTGTATATCAGTCTGGACAGAGCAGATCTGGTGGATCACAGGTGGGTTTGCTCTCCTCAGAGTAGAGCATCTTTGTGGATATTGTGTTTCTGAACATGTGTGTAGCCTAAATGATGCCCAGCCATTTTTATTTACATGAAGATCATCATCATCATCACGGCGCGATTTGTGGACACTTGCTCAGTTTTTTTTTCCTCCCTCAGAGGTGTTGGTATTCATATCATGCATTGATACACGCTGTAAATATTAATGAAATGTCTGGGATCAATCATCTAAGATCAGCAGGTGGATTTTATGGACCGCGTATGGAAGAACTTAACACGTCTGAGATTGGCGGTATTTACTGAAACAAAACCCCCTTTTCTTCTTCTTTGAGGATTCATTCTCTTTTGTCTTCCACAGGTTTGAGTGTCAGAAATGAGGGAGAGGTTCGCGGTTCATCTTCTCGTCTTCGCGTTGACGCTGTTTTGGCACACCAGGTAGGACCGGCAGTCTTGATTTCGCTCTTTAAATGTGTTTCATATGTGTACTAGATTATAATAATAGCGATATCCTTGTGTTAGTGGTGATTCTGGTGTGATGAATTGATTTGAAGCCTCGCGTGCCGTGCGTAACTGGAGACTTTTACGCGTACGACTCCGGTGGTCACCAAAAGAAACCGCTCCGGTGACAACTGGCTGATGTTTGTTTGATGAGAAAAATAGTCAATGCAAGTTTAATTCATGCAAGTTGCATTGTTTTTGGAGAGTACTCTTGCTTTGTTTTATTTATTTATTTATTTATTTATTTATTTATTTATTTATTTATTTATTTATTTTATTTTATTGGTACATGATCACGGATTTTCCCAGTGATGGGTTGCGGCTGGAAGGGCATCTGCTGCGTAAAACATATGCTGGATAAGTTGGCGGTTCATTCCGCTGTGGCGACCCCAGATTAATAAAGGGACTAAGCCGAAAAGAAAATGAATGAATGAATGATCAGGGATAAATCCTCTAGGTGTTGCAGAACAGCGAGTGGAAGCATTAGGAGCGCTTTCTCATTCAGATGCACTACAGGTGCATAAACTGAGATTTGTCGTTTGATTAACAGTAAAAGGTAAAAACTGTATCAGTTTAAGCCGTTTCATTCTAATTATGCATATTATTAAGTATGAAACATTTGATTGAATTTACATATTACATCAAAAATGCACTTATTTTTGTAATCACGATATAAGTAGTTGCTAATTGCCACAGTAATTTATTTAATAACATATAATTTGAAAATTACCTGTATTAATCCCTCTGGAACAAATGGAATAAAAAAACAGATTTATGAGACATTAATATTAATTTCTAACAAAACACAGTATTTTAAACCACCAAGTTAAGTTATTTACCTGTTAGATTAAACAAAATTAGTAAATGTTCATATACAGTGTTTTATAAACAAAAATCAGTCGCAAAAGTATAATAAAAATTTGGAAAAACATAAATTAATTTATTGTTTTTGTTTTTAATGGTCTTAAACCATTTGTAATTGTTTTATTTAATAAAAGACTAAATAATTAACACAATAATAATAAGAATAAGAACATGTATTATTATTATTATTATTATTATTATTATTAGGTTTATTTTCCATATCAAACTTGTCCTGAATGATGTGTAACTAGGATTAACAAATATTTCATTAAAAGTTTCATATATAAATGTATTTAAACATATGTTGTCCTACATCAGGTACAGTGGCTTACAAAATGGCAAGCAAAATTATTCTTTTTTTTTTTTTTTTATATAATTTTATAACAAGATAGGCCATTTTCAAAAATATAATAACGCATATAATATATTTCATTCGTGAATGACATTAATCGACTAATTATAAATTCCCAAACCTTCAATTCTTACGATTATTCATAGTAATGGAAAATGTCAAACCAGCAATTTCATCAAGTGGAAATCTCTTGCTATAATAATATGTGAAGTATTATGGTTAATATTTAAGCAAGGAAATGACATAACTCTTCATATGGCTTTCACAAATACCTATGCTAATGTATCAAGTGAAGGTGACATAAAAATCCCTCAAATTAAATCTTTGCTATCATTTTGTGTGTTTTTGGAAAGCTTCCTTCTTGTAAAGTAGCAAGCAAGTAAGTAAGTGTTTATGGTCAAAATGAAGCTTGATCAAACATTATGCTTGATTTTGTTGCAAAAACCCATTAATAAATGTTGTCCACATTTTTTGGGACTGCCCTAAGATTCAAGAATTTTGAAAAAACGTTAAAAAAAGAAATAGAAAAGATAATAGATATAGAAATACCCCTCGATCCAGTTGTGTGATTATTGGGAGCACTGTCCAAAAAAATGTTTAATGAAGAAGCAAGATTTGTACTAAAGATATTATTACTGGTCGCAAAAAAAAAAAATGATAACAGTACATTGGATGGAAGAAGGTTCTCCAAAGGTGGCTCAGTGGATTCAGAGACTTCAACAGGTCTATGTAATGGAAAAAATGACTGCATGTCTACAAATGAAGATGATATTTGTCTGAAGAGGTGGAAAAGTATTACAACATATTTAGATATGTACATTTAGAGGTATCACCAATGTAATCTGAGGTAACTACAAACACAATGTAACTTGATGTACATATGTATCCCCTGAAAATTATTTATGATGGTAGTACTTTTTTATTTATTTATTTTGTATTATTTTTCTTATTTTATTTTACATTTTTTATATTATCATTTTTTTTAAATTTATTCCCTCATATGTAAGGGGTTAAATTGTTGGGGAAGGGTTTGTTCTGAAAAAAAAAACAACAACTTAAATTATTAAAAAATCTTAAATAAAAAGTAAAAGAAATTAATATATGTTGACCACATTGATTATAATTACTCAGATAAATACATTCAAGTGAATCTGAAATTTCTAAAAATGGCCTGTTTTCATTTATTCATATTAAACCCTCGACTTAAACGCATCTCCTGGGAGTGAACATGGTCGCAGCATGCCGTAGCGATCAATAAACCAATATCATATAAATCTAGATAATATATGTGATAAGCAACCTCATCCTCCTCCTTGTGTCATAAAGTCAATTGGTGAAATATGCTTTACTAGTTTCCACGAGCAGCGAAGAACTGTGGAATCGGGACGGGATCAGATAACCCCCCCTCTAATCTGGGTCAGGCCTGGATGCGTCCTGCGAATGGTGCACAAGGGGGAGGTTTGTCCTCCAACTGAATATATAAACACATTGATTGCCATAACTCTAAATGGGTCAATATTGTCAAATCAAAAAAAAAAAAAAAAAATAATAATTCCTTCAGGTTTCTACATTCATCCATATGGTAACAGTATGACTGGCTTCAAAGCCATGCATAATTACAGTTGAAGTCAGAATTATTAGCCTCCCTTTATATTTTTTCCCAATTTCTGTTTAATAGAAAGAAGACGAAAGTATTCAGCTTAAAGTGACATTTAAAGGCTTAATTAGGCAAGTTATGGTAATTAGGCAAGTCATTGTATAACAGTGGTTTGTTCTGTAGACAATCTGAAACAAATATTGCTTATAGGGGGCTAATAATATTGACCTTAAAATGGTTTTTTTTTTTTAAATTTATAACTGCTTTCATTCTAGCCAAAATAAAACAAATAAGGCTTTCTCCAGAAGAAAAAATATTATCAGAAATACTGTGAAAAATTCCTTGCTCTGTTAGACATCATTGGGGAAATATTTTTAAAAAATCACAGGAGGGCTAATCATTTTGACTTGTAGCTCATAATAAATACGCTCAAAGTGTTTCAGGCTTTTGTAGGATTTAGCTCCAAATGTGCCCTGTAATGAGGTATTACCCCATGGCAGAGCGCAGAATTATACATACGGTGACTTGCCAGCTGAACAACTTCAGAGAGTTTTGGACGGAGAACACATTTAGAGGAACTTGCACAGTCATGTCCGTTTACGATGTATGGCTCTGTACCAAATCCTAGTGTGCTGCCTACATAGACAGCTGTGTTGCACTGCAGCATCCTAACTGGCTGATTTGGAAGACTTTATATTCTGACATCCCGACTCATGGGTTATGGTTGATTGCAATAGAATTTGATGTGAAGTAAAGATGGATTAAGTAGACTTTGTTATTTTTTTTAGTTCGTTTTTCGTGTATGTCAGTGTATAAACACCCTGTGGCGAATCCTTGTCTCCACTTCCTAGATTGTCTATAGTTGGGTTTCCGTCATCATGTGGTTAATGCGGTTTTGTTCAGCCTGATCTCACAAGGAAGTGTAACTATTTCACGTTTTGTCAAATTAGTGAATAATTCGTACAAGTTCAGTCATACAAAAACGTAAGATTTTTAAAAGAAGACGTGGCACCAAACCCCACCCCTAAACCCAGCCGTCATTGGGGGATGAGCAAATCATACTAAATTGTATGAATGAGGTCATACGAATTCATACAAATTAGCCACTAAATCAAAAAGTTACGAATTGCCGTGTCACACTGTTGTTGTTTTTTAAGTATTGCATGAGAAACTAGTGATGCAAATGACAAGTTTCAAATAAAAATCTTTTAGTTTATGAAAAAGTTTTTACGCTCGCTTGAGGTGACTTTGAACTTGTGTGAAGAAGGGTTAATGGGAATAATAGGAGATGGAAGCTCATTTGCTGAATAAACTCTGATGTAGTGAACATTACACCCATGTGACCAATCAGCTGTCCCCATTATGCTTGCATTGTTTATTGTTGGTTGTTAGGTTACCAATATACATTCAGCCACTATAATGGGGTATTCACACCAGACGTGACTTGCATGAACATTTTGAGTTACCTCGCTTCATTCGCGCATCAAATTCGATTCATTCGCATGTGCAATTCACTTCACAATAGACGCGGATTCACGTCATGGCGTCTGATTTTCAACTTGAGCGATTTGCGTGAATCACACGTTAAGCTCATCAAATGCCCAAAATGATCAGTTTGCGCCATGTCATTCACTCAATTCGCGTCATTCGAGCCACCTCATTCGCACGAATATTGATATGTCTGATCGCATCTATGCATTGACTTAACATGTAAATCACTCGCGCTCACTTCATCCGCATCTGGTGTGAATGTACCCTAAGGGACCATTCACACAGAATGCATTTATCTCCTCCGCAAAACTTTTCTATTGTTTTAATGTAAACAAGTGTTAAACTGAACATATTTGACTGTTACGCTCACATCTAGCATCTTTTGAAGTGCCGCGCCGCGCCGCGTTTTTAGGATGCCGTGTCAAGATGAAAGATCTTCAACTTTCACAACAAGTGCTGCTCATCACTGTCAGGTCCAAAAGCAGTGGACCAATCAGAATAGCTTAGAGGCGAGGCAACTGTTGCAAGCTTCTGTTTATAATAGGAAGTTGGCATGACAACTGTTTTATTTAACGTTATGTCATGGCAGAGGAGGCGCTCATTGTGACTTTGTCCAGAATATCCTGAGTTATATGATGGATCTTTAAGTGCTTATCAGAACATATTGTTTTCCTATTTCTAATGGATCTGTTATTGTCGTTATTACATCACGTTCATAATATCGCATCACATGGACCTCACACTGCGCTTTTTTAAAACCCATTCCTGAGCGCCGAGTCAAGTGTTTTTTAGAAGCCAAGACGCTTTCGGTGTGAATGATCCCTATGGGCTCAAAAATTCTACATACAACAATATCACTTTAAAAATATAAATTAGCAAAATAAAATATTTTTAGAGGGCGTCACGGTGGCACAGTGGGTAGCACGTTCGCCTCACAGCAAGAAGGTCGCTGGTTCGAGCCTCGGCTGGGTCAGTTGGCGTTTCTGTGTGGAGTTTGCATGTTCTCCCTGTGTTCGCGTGGGTTTCCTCCGGGTGCTCCGGTTTCCCCCACAAGTCCAAAAACATGTGGTATAGGTGAATTGGGTAGGCTAAATTGTCCGTAGTGTATGTGTGTGAATGAGTGTGTATGGATGTTTCCCAGTGATGGGTTGCAGCTGGAAGGGCATCCACTGCGTAAAACAAATGCTGGATAAATTGCCGGTTCATTCCGCTGTGGCGACCCCAGATTAATAAAGGGACTAAGCCGAAAAGAAAATGAATGAATGAATATTTTTAGTTGGTCATCCTTGAGCCCAGACATAGAGTTACTGACTTCTAAAAGAATGTACTGTAATGCACTGTAATGTACTGTGTTACGAGTTAAATAAAAAATCCTTAATCAAAAAGAAGTTTAACCAAAGCGTAACAAGATAACAGGGATTAAAAATATAATCCCTGGTGCCCCCACGCTCTCTCTCCTCAAAATATAAACCAAAACACTGAGAATTAACGAGAAAATATGATTTATTTAAAGACAATAAGGAGCAAAATAACATCGGGAGGGGTTAAGCCAAAATAAATGACAATAAGCCAAACTAACTTAATTAGAGCAAACTTCCCTGAAAAATAAATAAGAAAATAAAATACAGAAAACTTTCCTTCCTACTAACAACACAGGAGAAAATTTAAATAATAAACCAAAGGCACCAAACCTCCCTACCATGCTCCAAGCCAGTCAGGGAGACAGAAAACCGGGTTTCTCTGGTTAGAATGTACAACTTCACATCGGCATCTCACAAAATGCCACATAAGAAACGTCAGCAAAAATCACTCATTTTCATCGTTCAAATAACATCTCCACAAAGAACAACGAGTGGGGAGTCGAGAGAGAACGGGGAGCCGCTGAAGCAATGTTGTCTGGGGTTTTAAATACGGCCGCCGCCAATCTAAGCGCCAATCACGATCCGCCGTAATCCGCTGCACCTGCGAGTGATTCAGACCGAGAGAGAGCAGGAGAGAGAGAGAGAGAAAGAAAAACACCACACACACTACACTACACTACAACAACTACTCGTAACAACTGTAAAAATATATATATATATATATAAAATAAATAAATAAAAATAAATAAATAAATAGCTGCAGGTGGTGGTGCAGTGGGTAGCGCTGTCGCCTCACAGCAAGAAGGTGGCTGGTTCAAGTCTCGGCTGGGTCAGTTGGCATTTCTGCTTGGAGTTTGCATGTTCTCCCCGTGTTGGCGTGAGTTTCCTCCGGGTGCTCCGGTTTCCCCCACAAGTCCAAAGACATGCGCTATAGTTGAATTGGGTAAGCTAAATTGTCCGTAGTGTATGTATGTGAATGGGAGTGTATGGGTGTTTCCCAGTGATGGGTTGCAGCTGCAAGGGCATCCACTGCGTAAAACATATGCTGGATAAGTTGGCAGTTCATTCCGCTGTGGCGACCATTGATTAGTGAAGTTTCACAAACTAATTTTGAGAGGAGCACGTGATATGATCAGCAGCTGATCCTTATCGCTAATCATTAGCTAGCCTATCAGATCATTCCAAAACTACTATAAATATCCTGCCTAAACTTCATTCCTATCTTCGTTTTTGGAACCCCCTCCCCGCCCTCTATCCTTCCATTCTCCTTCCTCCTCAATTCTATGATCAGGCGACACGGTGGCTCAGTGGCTGGCGCTGCTGCCTCGCAGCGGGAGGGCCAAAGGTTCAAGTTCTAATTCAGCCAGTCGGTACTCTCTGCGCGGAGTCTCCCTGTGTTCACGTGGGTTTTCCCCGGGTACTCCAGTTTCCTCCCACAGTATAAAAACATGTACATAAGCGAATTGTAATAACAGTCACAAGCACTTAACGCATACATACTGAATCTATTAGAACCACCATATTAACCAAAGTATAGGTTAAAAACGAACTGGGGGGCTCTCGAGAAATACCTGATCTCGTATCCCTCCTAATGCTCATTGACCAGGCGGGAACCTTGGGCTCATCTATCTCCAAGCTCAGGGTTCTCTCCCGGGACAGCATGCCAAACCTGCTATCATAGTCGAGCATTATCTAAGTGTGAACTCTTGAAATAAAAAAAGGGACTAAGCCAAAAAGAAAATGAATGAATGAAATAAATAAATAAAAGTGCAGAATTGTTGTATGGCAGTTGTTCATTTCAAACCAGTTCTCAGAGATAATGAAATGTTTAAACCCAGTGCAGTCCTACTATTTTTACAAACAAAATAGTACAAACACATAATAAAAATTACAATTAGTTTCCATTAGGTAATGTTATTATAATGAGCAATGTATTTGTTGTAGTATTTATTAATCTTTGTTAAGGCAAGAACACATTTATAATTGCTCATTTTTAGTTTGTTAATAAGAGGATCAATATTAAATCATTATTAAAATCAAATGTGTACTGTATCTCTTAATTAATATTAAAGTGGAGCTATAATGCAAAAATCACTTTTATAAGGGGTTTAAACACAGTTGTGTGGGAACAGTCTGTGAATATAACCAGCTGCTAATGATAACAATTAATTAATTTTAGTCTTTATAATCAGACTTGATAAAAACAGACTGCAGAAACACTTTAATGGACATTCTCCCGTTGGACGTGTCATCCGAGGAGGAAAGCCCCACCCACTAGTGATGATCTCTCCCTCATTAGCATAGGAAGTTAGTCTTGTTTTTGAATCTGCCACTATGCTGACACACAGGCATTTGTAGCTCCGCCCTATTTTGAAAAGAGCACAATCTCATTTGAATTTAAAGCAACAGTCACCAAAATGGCACAGTTAGCATCAAATCCTACAAGGGTCAGTTTCAAAGAGTTATAAAACATTATCTGTGTGGTATTTTGAGCTGAAACTTCACATACACACTCAAGGGACATCAGAGACTTGTTTTACATCTTATAAAAAGGGGCATAATAGCTCCCCTTTAAGATATACAGTACAAATTGGATTTTAATAACTGAATGATCTTTATATATAGTGGATCAAGTGCAATTGGGATGCAGTACAGGCTTTCAAAGTCCACTTTGCTGACAGCTTAAGTGTTCACTTGAAGTTGTCTTCACTCTCTGGTTAGAAGACATGTAAGTGCTGCAAGTGTGTAACCTAAGACCAAGATGCATTAGACTAACTTGTCAGCCGTTTATATTTTGCGCATTTCACTGGCACTAATGCATTGCTGACATGTTTGCTGCATTTATAAAGTTCGCTGTACACTTTTTGCTATTTGAACGCATCTTCGTTGATTGATAATATGCATTCATTTTTTTTTTTAATCTAAATGCAGCTTATTCAATACTGCTCATTATTATATAATATTGAATATTGAATATTTGGTGTAGGATTTAATTTGAAACTATTTGCACTCAACTGATTACAACAAAATGGCAATTAAAATATTACATTTGATTCAAATTCAAATTTTATCTGTCACATACACAGTCATACTCAGTACGATATGCAGTGAAATGCTTATACAACCGTCCGTGACTTTAAAAAAACATATGAATAAATGAATAAATAAATAACAATATTAATAAGAATGGGTGGAGCGGTGGCGCAGTGGGCAGCGCTGTCACCTCACAGCAAGAAGGTTGCTGATTCGAGCCTCAGCTGGGTCAGTTGGCATTTCTGTGTGGAGTTTGCATGTTCTCCCTGTAAAACATATGCTGGATAAGTTGGCGGTTCATTTCACTGTGGCGACCCCAGATTAATAAAGGGACTAAGCCAAAAAGAAAATGAATAAATAAATGAATCAATAATCAAAATTATGGAGTATAATAATAAATCCAGCTGCAACCCATCTCTGGGAAACACCCATACACACTCATAAACACTCATACACTACGGCCAATTTAGCTTATTCAATTCACCTATAGCGCATGTCTTTGGACTGTGGGGGAAACCGGAGCACCAGGAGGAAACCTGGAGTTTGCAGTTTCCCCAACAATCCAAACACATTGAATAAACTAAATTGTCCATAGTGTATGTGTGTGAATGAGTGTGTATGGGTGTTTCCCAGTACTGGGGTGCAGCTGGAAGGGCATCCGCTGTGTAAAACATATGCTGGATAAGTTGGCGGTTCATTCCGCTGTGGCGACCCCTGATTAACAAAGGGACTAAGCCGAAAAGAAAATGAATGAATGAATCGTTTATTATTATTGGTAAGCTTTTTTGCTTAGTTTGGTTTCAGTTTGCCCCCACACATTTTCTCTTTTTTTGTGAGAGGAGTCTCATGCGTCAGTCCCTTTAATGATTTTTAATAGCATTTAAATACTTATATTTTTGACTTTTCTCATTTGTCTTATATTGAATATGTGGTCTACTATTTTGGATTGAAACTATTTGCACTTAAATAATTACAACGAAATGGCATAAATTTGACAAAAATTGAATGAAAAAAACTTGAACAAATCCTCCATTATTTTCCCAGTGTGATTTATTATTATTATTTTATATCTTTTGTTTATATTTACATGTGATCATTTATTATTATTTGTTAGCTTCTGTTTGGCATGTTGTATTAAAAACAAATAAACAAGCAGATAAATGAATAAATTATTATTTTTTTTAAGTTTAATAAAAGATTGTTGGAGTACATTTTGCAAGAAAATACTATCACAGTCATTTGACGTTAAAAGTCTGTGATTAATTTTGTGTAAATATTTGATGTTGTAATTGTGTGTGAAATCGTTTGCATTATACATGCATCTGAGTGTGTTTGTGTGTGTGTGTGTGCGTGTGTGTGTGTGTGCAGCTCAGTAGACTAAAGTGTGTTCTTACTTTTAAAGGGGTTTAACAGTCACCTAGCAAACAGATCAAGTTTTGATGCTCATAATGTATGCATGATTGCTTATGCTAATTAAGCCAATTATCCTTAAATATGTTAATTATGTTCCTGAGCGTTTCACAACAACTTTCCTGTAAGCAGAACATGTGGAACACAGTGAAAGAACAAATCACAGCAGCATTAACCTCACCAGAAACAAGATGTGTTTGTTGATTTTTCGATGTTTTTAGGATTACTGCGGTTTTCTCTGTCTCAAGCATTGAGAAGTGCTGTTGATTTTACAAAAATGATTCATTTTTACTGTTTAGAGTTAAGTTTCCCAAACAACGATGTAACTCATGGCCGAATAACCTTAGTGTGATGCATCATTCTGGAAATAAATGATGCAGTGATGAGTGAGTAAGTTTCCTGAAGATCCATAGTCTGAACCACATCAGTTAAAATGCAAAACTTCTGTAAATATATTCCTCAAATGGGTGGAGTAGCAACAAATAAATCAAAATATATATTTTTTTTTATCCATGTCAATGCAAGCCCAGCTTATGCTATTGTTATAAATGTTATTTCTAGTGGTTCAAAGGGGTGGGCAGTGGCCCAGCCAGAGTTCAGACTTAAACCCTATTGAGAATATGTGGAGGGAGCTAAAGATCAGGGTGAATAAGAGTTCAAGCTCAAGGTGAAATCAAGAGTTTAAGCTCATCGCTAAATATGAATAAGCAAAAATACCATTGGAGACATGCGAAAAAGCTGGTCAGCAACTATAGGACGCGTTTGATTGCTTTAATAGCCAATAAAGTCTTCTTTATTGATTATTGAGAAGGGTATGAGTATTTTTAGACGTGCCAATTTTTGTTCAAATGTAAATAAATCCCTCATTTTTGAGGGAGATGCTAATGGTCTAATCCGATTCAATGATCTATGCTAAGCTAAGCTAGGCAAATATGTTCAGTTGGTCTTAGTACACAATGCAACCACAGAAGAGTCAAGCTTTAAAAAGAGAAAATATCAAAACTCTGGTCATTTTTGAGCGAGATGCTAATGGTCTAATCCGATTCAATGATCTATGCTAAGCTAAGCTAAGCAAATATGCTCAGTTGGTGTTAGTACCTGATGTAACTACAGAAGTCAAGCTTTAAAAAGAAAAAAAAATATAAAAACTCTGGTCATTTTTTGAGTGAGAGGCTAATGGTCTAATCAGATTCAATGATCTATGCTAAGCTAAAAATGCTCAGTTGGTCTTAGTACACGATGTAACTACAGAAGAGTCAAGCTTTAAAAAGAAAAAAAAAATCTAAACTCTTTGGTCATTTTTGAGTGAGATGCTAATGGTCTAATCCGATTCAATGATTTATGCTAAGCTAAGCTAAAAATGCTCAGTTGGGGAAAAAAAATTGAAAAATTATCAGTTTAACCCTAAGGGAGTGTTTTTATTACTTTTTTTAAATGTACTGTTTCTTTAAAGGCCCACAAGAGCCTTATGAACACTTTAGGATTATGAACTCTCATTCAGTCAGTCCAAAATTTCATTTTCCATCATTTTTCAAGTCTTTCTATCCGTGACACTGTTCAATTCACACCTAATCTTGATGTCTGTGCCTTTGTTGCGTAGGTCAGTGTCCGCAGATGCCACAACAGATGCCTTCAAAAACAACATCACCCTCTTCACACGCATCCTAGACCGCCTGCTGGACGGATACGACAACCGGCTGAGACCCGGACTGGGAGGTGAGCTAGCAGTCTCTGACTTAAATGGCTTTGATATCCAGTTAAAGATAAAAGAAGCTGTGAAAGAGCAGATACGAAGGCTGAAACCATCCCTGCTCTTCTCCACAATCCAGTTTATCTTTTCCTCAAGCATCACTACATGTGTAGCGTAATGTATTTGAACAAAGCTCGGCTGTAACTCTAAGAATTAACCTTCGGTGCATTGTTATCTGGTTTATCTCTAGCAGTTTTATCAGTGTAGATTGCGTCTGATGTTATGATGATGAGGGCAGGGACACATTACGGTGCTTATGGTGACAACAGAAGTACATTAGCCCAGATTAAATAAAAATACCGTGCGCCTGATTTTATCGATTTGTGTGTGGTCATGTGCGCAGTGCTATTATGAAGCAGCTGTCATAAAAGAAAGATTTTTATTTTTTTACGAATGTTTTGTCGCTGCTTAAGTGTCACTGACATTTTTCCATTAGCGGATTAGTTTAGCTAACAAAGGCCATAATGACATGCCGGATTTCACTGAACCTTATGGATTTGTCTGTTGCTGGAGTCATTCATCCCTTAATAGGCGCAGAACAAGAAAGCAGTGTCACAAGAAAACAAAAGTCACCAAAAAAGTATCTCGGTAGTTTCCACCAAACGTATCAGTGGAATTAAAGGGATAGTTCACCCAAAAATGAACATTTACTTACCCACAAGTAGCTATATACTTGTTTAATATCTGGGGTGCGTTTCCGAAAACCATCGTTAGCCATCTAAGTGTAGCGTAATGTTTTCTGTGTTGTGTTGAAATTAATGACACATCATACGAATCCTTGTCTTTATATCACGTCCTCGTTTATTCTGGATAACACAAAGAAACATATAAGAGGACTTGTGCAGCCTAACAGCGTTTAGTGATGTATTCACTTGCACTATGAGAGAAAAGTAACAAACATAACAAAAAGTAATGAAAAATAATCGACAAGCATCTGTGTATACATCACAAACAAGCCTTAGATCACAATCATATGGTTACATCATCAGGATTCATTAGTTAAATGAAATATGGCACTCAAGTCACCGCATACACTTGTGTGACCTACCACTGTTGAATCTCATGCAGACTGGGGAGAAGCAAAGCGTGCGCACTCCCCAAATCAACATGGAGACAGGAAACCCCAAATATGGTCATGACAAATGGAATCACAAAATAACGAATATTTTTTACCTTTCTGTTTTGCACCTGCTACATAAGGTCGCAAGTTCCATCGTTACAAACATAGTTTGTTGATTTGGCGTTTCCCAAATCCATCTTTCCAACAAACATTCGCAAACTGCATCGCAAACTTGTACCTCTAAAGCTGTAGTTAGAAGCATAGTTCCTGGTTGTGTTCTATTCCCAGTTATCCCCCCTATGCCCTATTCCTTTCGAACGTTCCAACATTTAAACTTGGAATTATAAAAAAAAAAAAAAAGCATTAAAGTCATCTTTCTTAAGTGTAATTTGCTTTCAAAGTATTTTACAGTTCAGTTTGAGCGATCTTCATATTGACAATTGTGTTCCCTTCGCATTGCACTTTGAAAACATTTATGCCATTTTGAACGCAGCCGTGGCTCATGACGAAACCTATAGGTGACCTATTATTTAAAAGCAGAATTTACATTACGTCTCCAAAGCTTGTGAAAACAAAAATATATAGCATACAGTAATGGTTTTAATTTATAGTAGGTTATTTATTAAATGTATCTGCACTGGCGGCGCGGTGGCACAGTGGGTAGCGATGTCGCCTCACAGCAAGAAGGTCGCTGGTTCGAGCCTCGGCTGGGTCAGTTGGCATTTCTGTGTGGAGTTTGCATGTTCTGCCCGTGTTCCTGTGGGTTTCCTCCGGGTGCTCCGTTTTCCCCCACAAGTCCAAAGACATGCACTATAGGTGAATTGGGTAAGCTAAATTGTCTGTAGTGTATGTGTGTGAATGAGAGTGTATGGGTGTTTCCCAGTGATGGGTTCCAGCTGGAAGGGCTTCTGCTCCGTAAAACATATGCTGGATAAGTTGGCGGTTCATTCCGCTGTGGCGACCCCTGATGAATAAAGGGACTAAGCCAAAAAGAAAATAAATGAATGAATAATATTGGATTTTTTTTAAATGCGTGTGCGTGTAAAACAATATAATTTGCACAAAAAATTATGGGCTTTTTCTCTAAAGAAGTTGTTACTCCACCCCGTTTAGAGCATCATTATGGACATTATACGTTTACTAACATGGTTCAAACGATAAATCTGCGACAAAGCAACTACAGTTTTGGGAAACACTCATCACTGCATCCTTCTTTTCCCAAATGATGCATCGTACTATGATAGTTCAGCCGCAAGTTATGTCGTTGTTTGGGAAACGCACCCCTGTTTGAGATTTTGTCTTCTGTTGAACAAAAAAAGAAGATATTTTGAAGAATGCTGGTAACCATTGGCTTCCATAGTATTTGTTTTTCCTACTATGTAAGTCAGTGATTTCCAGCTTTCCTCAAAATATCTTCTTTATTGTTCAACAAAAGATTTTTTTTAGTATTAAAGTATATAAAACTTACATGTGAAAGGGTTAAATATGTAGTGACTGCGTTGGATTACTTCTTATTTCATTATGAGTTATATGGTTGTTATAACTACATACAATAAAATGAATGCTGCCCTGAAATAAATATTTGTAACGTAACGGTTACTAAAGTAACCCTCGTTCCCCGAGGGGGGGAACGGAAATGCTATGTGGAAACTTCCACTATGGGGATTTCGTCAGAAAGCCAATCACTCTGAAGAGTAATTAAACGGGCCAATGAAATGCCAATGAGTTGGCGGTGTCAGCGTGCACAGCTGGCAGCAATCATAATCAGCTTGTGAATAAGAATGCTCGCTGTGCCACACAACCACACCTTTTCTAGCTGAAGAAGCCGAACTACAGCTGTCAGCTAAGGCGCAATCCCTGTGGCGAAGGAACATAGCATTTCCGTTCCCCCCCTCGGGGAACGAGGGTTACTTTAGTAACCGTTACGTTCCCCAGCGGGAGGGGAACTACAATGCTATGTGGAAACTTCCACTATGGGGAAATCTATGGAAAACGCCACAGTGATTGAACCTTACCACGTCGCTGGTGAGAGGTTTGCCAGGCTCCAGCGTGAGCGCACCATCATCACCAGAGACGCAGCCCACCAACGTGCCCCCTGGCCCTAACTTACCTTACTTACCTGTGAAGCACTTAAGGCTTATTTATATTTTTTGGGGAGTCGTAAAAAATACACCTAGTTAAGATTCTAGGAATTTTAAATTACGACAGTACGTTGGGAAGCGTGCAGTCCCGATAGGGAGGACGCTGCGGAGGCCACCTGCTGCCCAATGGGGAGACCTGGTGGCAGGAAGACATATGGACTAACCCTGAAAGGGGGAGAACACATATGAAGGATGGTTAGCGGGGAGGGAAGACACGGGCCCGCCTGAGAGGGGGGAACTACACCGTGGCTGAGTGAAGCATATGGGATCGCCAGAGGGGATCGCGCATAGCAGGCACCTATACCCAGAACGCGGGCTGACCAAGTGGGCATGCCAACTACGCAATGGGCCAGGCACCTGACTCCTCCGCTGAGTCAGATGCTGGGGGCCTCGGAGGAACTCTGTAGGGTTCGCCAATGGGGAACTCAACTGAACAGAGTGAAAAAAGCGCACGTATCTCTGTGTTAGAGAGAAAGGCGCAGCAAGCGTGTTACAACACCAACCCAGTTTCCTCATTCACCGGAGTTAACTAGCACACGTGAGGAAACCGGTACCACTCGAAGATTATAAAATCTCGCAAATGTATTAGGTGTCGCCCAGCCCGCAGCTCTACAGATGTCTGTTAAAGAGGCGCCGCGTGCTAACGCCCAAGAGGAAGCGACGCTCCTAGTGGAGTGCGCTCTCACCCCCGGGGGACATGGCTCGCCCTGGCACTGATAAGCGAGGGAGATGGCATCCACTATCCAGTGGGCCAACCTCTGTTTGGATACGGCACTTCCCTTCTGCCGACCACCGTAACAGACAAAGAGCTGCTCAGAGGATCTAAAGCTCTGAGTGCGGTCCACATAAAGTCGCAAAGCGCGAACGGGACACAGCAAGGAAAGGGCTGGGTCTGCCTCCTCCGTGGGCAGCGCCTGCAGGCTCACTACCTGGTCTCTAAAGGGAGTGGTAGGAACCTTGGGCACGTAACCAGGCCGGGGTCTCAGGATCACGTGAGAGTAGTCTGGCCCGAATTCCAGGCACGAGTCACTGACCGAAAACGCCTCCAGATCCCCGACCCTCTTGATCGATGCCAACGCAACCAGCAGAGCTGTCTTTAAGGACAGAAATCTCAAGGATACTGAGTCGAGTGGTTCGAACGGATCTCCGCGTAGGCTAGTGAGCACTACAGAGAGATCCCAAGAGGGCATGAGAGGGGGGCGGGAAGGATTTATACGCCTCGCACCTCTGAGGAACTGGATGATGAGGTTATGCCTTCCCACCGTGCCGCCATCCACCGCGTCATGATGAGCGGAAATGGCGGCAACGTAAACCTTCAGTGTGGAGGTTGACAGCCTCCGCTCCAATCTATCCTGAAGAAAAGAAAGCACAACACTTATCTGGCAAGTCCGGGGGTCTTCTCGGAGAGAAGCACACCACTCAGTGAATAGACTCCACTTCAGGGCGTAGGCATGCCTCGTAGAGGGTGCTCTAGCCTGAGTGATGGTGTTAACCACCGCAGCCGGTAGGTCACCTAAGTCTGCCGCGCTCCGTCTATGGACCACACGTGGAGGTTCCAGAGATCTGGACGCGGGTGCCAAATGGTGCCCTGTCCCTGAGAAAGAAGGTCCTTCCTCAAAGGGATCCGCCAGGGAGTGGCCGTCGCGAGGAGAGAGAGTTCTGAAATCCAGGTCCGGTTGGGCCAGAGGGGCGCAACTAGCAAGACCTGCTCCTCGTCCTCCCTGACCTTGCACAATAATTGTGCGAGTAGGCTCACTGGGGGGAACGCATATTTGCGCATGCTCCGAGGCCAGCTGTGAGCCAGTGCGTCCGTACCGAGGGAGGCCTCGGTTAGGGAATAAAACCACTGGCAATGAGTGCTCTCGGAGGAAGCAAACAGGTCGACCTGGGCTTCTCCGAAGTGCGCCCATATCAGCTGGACAGACTCGGGGTGGAGTCGCCATTCTCCCTGGCGAGGAAGCTGCCGTGAGAGCGCATCGGCTGCACGGTTGAGCTCGCCGGGGATGTGAATGGCACGCAACGATTTCAGTCGCGTATGACTCCAGAGGAGCAGACGGCGAGCGAGCTGAGACATGCGGCGAGAGCGAATACCCCCCCATGCGGTTGATATACGCTACCGCCGCCGTGCTGTCCGTCCTGACCAGCACGTGTTTCCCCTCTAGCACCGGTAAAAAACGGGGCAGAGCGAGATACACTGCCAACAGCTCCAGGCAATTGATATGCCAATGCAACCGGGCTCCTTTCCATGGACCCGCAGCTGCATGCCCGCAACACATGGCTCCCCAGCCCGTACTGGAAGCATCTGTCGACACGACAACATGCCTGGACACTTGTTCTAGAGGCACCCCAGCCTGTAGAAACAGAGGGTCCGTCCAAGGGCTGAAGGTGCGGCGACACAGCGGAGTGATTGTCACCCGGTGCGTGCCCGCTCGCCATGCGCGTCTGGGGACCCGATCGTGAAGCCAATGCTGAAGTGGTCTCATATGGAGCAATCCGAGCGGCGTGACAGCGGCTGCAGATGCCATATGCCCCAGGAGCCTCTGAAAGAATTTCAGTGGGACCACAGTTTTCCTGTCGAACTCTTTCAGACAGGTCAGCATCAGCTCGGCGCGCTCTCGGGAGAGGCGCGCCGTCATGGTGATCGAATCCAGCTCCAACCCGAGAAAAGAGATGCTCTGCACAGGGGCGAGCTTGCTCTTTTCTCGGTTGACCCGAAACCCCAATAGGTCGAGGTGCCGGAGCACCCTGTCCCTGTGCGTAATCAATTGATCCCGCGAGTGAGCTAAAATCAGCCAGTCGTCGAGATAATTGAGCACGCGGATGCCCGCGAGCCGAAGAGGCGCCAGGGCACCCTCCGTGAGTTTGGTGAAAACCCGCGGAGACAGAGAGAGCCCGAAGGGGAGGACTTTGTATTGCCATGCCTGACCCTCGAACGCAAACCGCAGAAACTGCCGGTGGCGTGGAAGAATAGAGACATGAAAATACGCGTCCTTCAGGTCTATTGCTGCAAACCAATCCTGAGGACGGACGCACCGAAGGATGCGCCTCTGCGTGAGCATTCTGAACGGCAGCCTGTGAAGGCAGCGGTTCAAAACGCGCAGATCTAGGATTGGCCGTGACCCACCGCTCTTTTTGGGTACGATGAAGTAGGGGCTGTAAAACCCGCTCCTCATCTCGGCTGGAGGGACCGGCTCGATTGCATCCTTCGCCAGGAGGACAGCAATCTCCTCGCGCAAGACAGGGGCGGACCCGGGGCTGACCCTGGTGAAATACACGCCCGTGAACTTGGGAGGCCGTTTGGCGAACTGAATCGCATAGCCGAGTCTGATCGTACGAATGAGCCACCGCGACGGGCTGGGCAGCGCTAACCAGGCTGACAGAGCTCGCGCTAGTGACATCATCGGCACGATCGTTGACATACCAGCGGTGGGGCAGCGCGGAATGGGAGAGCTCACCCCGGGAGCCATAGGGTCCCGAGGAAGAGCAGGAGGCAAGAGATTCACACTCACCTTCGTCCCAGAGTCCGGAAGGGGGGGCTGGAGTGCAAGAGAAGGGAGCCCGTCCTCTAACACACTCAGAGCCCGTGGCGAGATGCACCGATCCTGCGAGCTGGAAGGCATAGCGTCCCAGACTGGCAGTGTTCGGGCTGTCACATCCAGAGAAGGGGGAAAATGCTCTTTTATTGAAAATTTTGCGGCCGCCGGCCGTGAGGCTAGCAGCCTGGTGTTGAAAAACACCGTTTGATGTTGGTTCGCTCGGCCCTCCACCGAGGAAAGAGCAAGTCCCCTCTTCTCCGGATGGCCCGTCTCAGGGTCGCTTCGCAGTCCGTTTACCGGACTTAACGGCGCCCTGTGGCGGGGGCGCTGAACGCCTGCGAGGTGCTCGACGCTGCCGTTTAGCCGGTGGAGCGGGCAGAGGCAGTGGAGCAGGTCTTGATGCCGCAGGCGGGCGCCCTCGGCGAGGAGCAGCCGAGGTGGATGGTTCGGCGGGAGGAGCGGTTTTACGAGCCCGCCGATAGATGACCTCACCCATCGCACTCGACTGCTCTTTCACCGCTGTGAATTCCTGGGTGAACTCACCAACGGTGTCGCCGAACAGGCCAGCCTGGGATATGGGTGCGTTAAGAAAGCGAACCTTGTCAACGTCACGCATATCTGCCAGGTTTAGCCAGAGGTGGCGCTCCTGGACCACTAGTGTGGCCATCGTCCTTCCCAGGGCACGCGCAGCCGACTTGGTGGTACGCAGAGCATAGTCGGTTGCGGTGCGGAGCTCGTGCATCAAGCCTGGGTCGGAACCACCCTCGTGCAGCTGGGCCAACGCCTGCGCTTGGTAGCGCTGATACGTTGCCATAGCATGCAAGGCGGAAGCAGCCTGGCCCGCAGCAGTGTAAGCTCTGCTCCCGAGGGACGCAGATAACTTACATGCTTTGGACGGAAGACGAGGCTGACCACGCCAGGAAGAGGCACCACGCGGGCAAAGATTGACCGCAATGGCGCGCTCCACCTGGGGAATCGCCTCGTACCCCCTGGCTGCTCCACCGTCAAGGGTGGTGAGAGAGGAAGCGCACGCAGATCGGGCAGAGAAAGGTGCCCTCCAAGACTGCGTGAGCTCACTGTGCACTTCCGGGAAGAAGGGGACGGGAGGCTTAGAAGGCTTGGCCCTCCTCTTAGTCTCCACGTAGCACCCATCTAGTCGGTCCGGCCGCGGGGCTGGGGGATAAACCATCTCCAGACCCACCGCCGAAGCAGCCCGGGAAAGCACGGCCAACATATCTGCTTCTAGATCCGGCGCCTCGCTCACTACCCCGGAGGGAGGGAGCGGGTCCGGATCCTCGTCAGAATATGACAGCCCACCCTCCGATGCCGCGATGGACATCTGATCCTCGGTGTCATCGAGTGAGAGGGCGACCATCCGAGAGGATGGAGCGCTTCTCTCACTTGAAGCTTGGATGGAGCGCGCTGAGGAGCGGGAGGTCCGCGAGCCCGAGGGCGGCGGATTGACTCCCACTGTAACCCTCAGATCTGCCCGAGTGCCAACCGACTTGCGGGGGACAGCAGGGGTGGTTCGCTCTTTTGCAAGAGCGAGCCGCGATCTTAGCTGCGCCACAGACATGCCATCGCAGTGATGGCATGAACTGCCCGCGAGCACTGAATTAACATGCTGGACCCCCAGACATGCAACGCAGTGCTCGTGCCCATCATCCGGGGACAGGAAACCACCGCATCCAGAAACGCACGGTCGGAACGACATCTTTAAAAAGACGCGCTGCTCGACCGTGTTGCTCTTTTAGGGAAATTTGCTCTTTCTTTACTATACAAACCGCTCTTGTAGAACCGGACCAGAGAAACGCCCAGGGACGGGAGAATGAACCCAGCTCGACCGTCGCTGCCTGCGTTGTAGCTCGCTCTGGGACAGGGAGAAAAAGCTCGTTCTGAAGCCACTCTTTCTCTCTCTCTCTCTCTCTCTCTCTCTCTCTCGTGGAGATCTTTAAGCGATACTCTCAGTTGCGTGAGGCTTCTGAAAGCGAAAAGGTGTGGTTGTGTGGCACAGCGAGCATTCTTATTCACAAGCTGATTATGATTGCTGCCAGCTGTGCACGCTGACACCGCCAACTCATTGGCATTTCATTGGCCCGTTTAATTACTCTTCAGAGTGATTGGCTTTCTGACGAAATCCCCATAGTGGAAGTTTCCACATAGCATTGTAGTTCCCCTCCCGCTGGGGAACTTTGTGCTGGTTTTACTCTGTTGAGACACTTCCTTTTTTTTTTTTACTTTCTTTATTGTTTTTAGACATTCAAACACAACGACTTACAAATTTGGTCTAACCAGCATTCACACAACAATTGACAATAAAACATGCAATATACAAACAATACATACAGAAGTATAGTGGTAATAGATTACAATAATAATAATTATAAAAAAAAATAATAATAAAAAAATACAAAAAGAAGCAAATAATAATAAAATAAAATAAATACAAAAAATAATCAAAATACTGAAAAAACTAAAATAAATAAAAAATAAAATAAAATAAATAAATATACTGACCTTCTATTTTAATCTAAATTAGTCTAATCCTCTTTAATTTAACTATTTCTTGCAGAATTTATGTTTTTAAAATAATCCATGAAAGGTTGCCAGATTTTATCAAATTTGTCTTCTTTCTTTTTTTAGGGAGAATCTGATTTTCTCTAGTTCCAAATGTTTCATTACAACCCTCATTAGATGTATATATGTAGGAGCAGTTTTCTGTTTCCAGTTTAGTAATATTTTGTTCTGTACTGTTTTTAGTTATCTCAAAATCAGTAATGCCTAGAACTGCGATACGGGGATCTGGATCTATTGGCTTTTGACCTATTTTTGAGAATGTTAGAAAAATATTTTCCCAGTAAGATGATAATTTTGGGCAGCTCCAAAACATATGAGCCAGTGATGCCGGTTCTAGCCCGCACCGATTACATGCAGGGTCCACTTCTGGAAATATCTTACTAAGTTTTTGTTTGGACCAATGTAAATGATGTGTTACTTTAAATTGTATGAGGCCATGCCTTGCACATGAGACACTTCTTTTTGCTTACATTTGATCAGTATTTATATTTTTGGTGATTACAAAAACACATTATAAAATAATATCAATACTTTTAAAATCGTGATTTTAGGTGCGAGAGCTGAATGGGATACAACATAATATTTTAATTTCAATAAAACATCATTCAATGTTAAAAAAAAAGAGTGAATGTCTGCAATATTAAAACTTAACTGCACTCAACGACATATTCTGTATAAAAATGTGGCGCATAATCAGTTGGTATTGACCTCTACTTTATTTAACTTTGATAATATTTTGCTGATGTAAAGAAGCAATACCTACTGTAATACATGAATCCACTTTTTGGTAGATCTGAATCAGTTTTTTCTCTATTTTTATAGAAGAAAAAATGGTATGGGCAACATTGAGTTTTTCAGACCTTATTAATACACAAGCGTCTACATAAGAAAAAGGAAAACATAAAAAAGCATCATATGATCCCTTAAATACCCATTTCGCCTGACAATAAATGACTTTTGCTGCTTGTTCAAACAACTTATTTAAAATGAGTTGAAACAACACAATTCTTAAGTTGTATTTGGGACAACCTAGTTGTTAAATGCACTTAAATTTATAAAAACGATTAAGTTAACATAATCGATTTGTCTTGGTACAACATGAAGTATTTGTGTAGAATTCCACATTTTTACAGTGTGCAACCCTATGCTTTATTTATGCACCAGATCAGAAGTGTGGTGTTTTTCGCTTGGTGTTGCACCATGTTTAGAAATGTGGTGAACATATGCTTTAACAGGACGCACCCTGGACAGGATATTGCCTAAAATATCCAGGTTTTGGCTGTTTGCACTGTGGAGTCTGATCCTTGTGAGCAGACAATTTTTTATATATACACTACCTGACAAAAGTCTTGTCGCCTATCCAAGTTTTAGGAACAACAAATAATAACTCGACTTCTAGTTGATCATTTAGTATCAGAAGCGGCTTTTATGAAAGGCAAAGACCTCTAGATTACGCTTATTTTACCTAAATAAAATATGATCATGCCTTGATTATTTAAGGCAAGATTATTTTAATTATTTAATTAGGACAGTAAGGTCTGACTTTGCTTAGACAAAAGTCTTGTCACTTAAGAGATATAATGTACAGTATAGAATATAAAGTCATGGTGCAGTGGAAAAAAAAGAATATTGTGTGTGAGACTCCCATGAGCTTGGAGGGCTGCATCCATACATCTCTGCAATGACTCAAATAATTTATTAATAAAGTCATCTGGAATGGCAAAGAAAGCGTTCTTGCAGGACTCCCAATGTTCATCAAGATTCTTTGGATTCATCTTCAATGCCTCCTCCTTCATCTAACCCCAGACATGCTCAATAACGTTCATGTCTGGTGACTGGGCTGGCCAATATGGAGCACCTTGACCTACTTTCCTTTTAGTAACTTTGATGTGGAGGCTGAAGTATGAGAAGGAGCGCTATCCTGCTGAAGAATTTGCTCTCTCCTGTGGTTTGTAATGTAATGGGCAGCACAAATGTCTTAATACCTCAGGCTGTTGATGTTGCCATCCACTCTGCAGATCTCTCGCACGCTCCCATACTGAATGTAACCCCAAACCATGATTTTTCCTTCACCAAACTTGACTGATTTCTGTGAGAATCTTGGGTCCATACAGGTTCCAATAGGTCTTCTTCACAGTCCTGCCAACTGAGATCGCATTCGTGCACGCAAACTTACGTTTTTAGAAAGGTGGCAGCATTCAGGGTAAGCATAAGTGAGTACATGTACTATTTTGCTGCACAATACAATAACACACATCTTCGTTACAAGCAAACAGCATCAACTTGTGAATTTGCATACTAACGAACAAATGAACGAGCGAAAAAAGAATGAACAAATAATCAAAAGAAAGAACTAACAAATGAACGAACAAACAAACGAAGGAACGAACGAACTAACGAATAAACGAACAAATGAATGAACGAATAAAGGAATGAATGAACGAACAAACTAACTAACTAATTACCTCGCTAACTAACTAACTAATGAACAAAGTAAAGAATGAACAAATGAACAAACAAACAAACAAACAAACAAATGAACGAACAAACAAACAAAGGGCCGAACTAACTAACTAATTAACTAATTAACTAGCTAACTAACTAACTAACTAACTAACTAACTTACTAACAAAATAAAGAACGAACAAATCAACAAACAAACAAATGAATGAATGAACAAACTAACGAACAAATGAAGGAACAAATGAACAAATGAAGGAACAAACTAACTAACTAACTAACTAATTAACTAGCTAACTAGTTAACTAACTAACGAACAAAATAAAGAACAAACAAATCAACAAAGGAACAAGCAAATGAATGAACGAACAAACTCACGAACAAATGAACGAGCGAAAAAAGAATGAACAAATAATCAAAAGAAAGAACAAACAAATGAACGAACGAACAAACAAACAAAGGAACAAACAAACTAACTAACGAATGGACAAACGAACTAAATAATAAACGAACAAATGAACGAACGAATAAACAAATGAATAAACAAACTAACTAACGAAGAATGAACTTGTTATGAGATGAAGGAAAACTGTTTCTACACAATCATTTGTAACTCAACAGGAGAGAGACGTTGTTAAATGTTGCCTGAGCCCTGCGGTTTGCACGACATATGACTTTACAGTAATCCTTGTAAACAAGTCATTGATTGGATTATTGATTTTTTTGGATGAAATGTTGACAGGATGCTAGTAGGAACCTATAAAGCAATCTTTGACCGTGAGGAATGACCTCTAACGCTCAGCTAATGACACAAGACTGTTCACTCGGTTAGCCTAAACAAACAACCCAGACCCAGCCCTTGACCCCAGCATTAATGAGGCAGCCCTACTGAATCTGGCGTCAAACTTCATGGGCTGAAACCAGAGGCAAGGCCAAACAAGGGTTGCAGCTAGAAGGGATACAGCTGTGGCCGGAAGTTAACAATAATAGTCATTTATTTTATTCATTAAATTACGCATTAATTGTATTTTTTTAACGTCTACTCTTGCCTCAACCCTAAACCCAACCATCATAATAATGTAAAAACAGTAATTATATTCACATTATTTATTAAATTACCCATTAAATTGTATTTTATTAATGTCTACCGCTACCCCAATCCTAAACCCAACCATCACAGTAATGTAAAAACAGTAATTAAATTCATATTATTTATGAAATTACCCATTAAATTGTATTTTCACAAAAATAATGTCATATTGACGTTAGTATCCGCAGCTGTATCCCACCTAGACCTTATCCCAAACAAGGGAAACGGTGGCATTGACCCATTTAGATCCAGCCAAAAATAAGACCTTTTTTTTTGTTGTATAAAAAATTCAAGACTAGCAAACGCGCAAATAATAAGTAAAAAGTTATAAGACCCTGGTGGGCAAATGTTGATATCATAGTATGCCCATATCTATTTAATGGCAAATTGTAAACACAAGAGCTGTATATTTGACATGTGTATCCTATCAAAGTGCATTCTCACAGTAAAACAGTCTCTGATTTGTCATAATTCAACATTTCTATCACTGTAGATCCAGTTTGAACATCCCAATGGTGTTAGAAATTGTAATGCCGTTCTATTATCTCAAAGATCTCCACGTTGTGTTACAGTACAACAATATTTTACTTTCAATTTAGATATATACAGCTGAAGACAGAATTATTAGCTCTCTTGTTCTTATTTTTCTAGAGCAATTAGGTTAACTAGGCAAATCATTGGACAACATTAAAAAAAATATTTATATATATATATATATATATATACATAGGGCGACGCGGTGGCGCAGTGGGTAGCACGTTCGCCTCACAGCAAGAAGGTCGCTGGTTCGAGCCTCGGCTGGGTCAGTTGGCATTTCTGTGTGGAGTTTGCATGTTCTCCCCGTGTTCGCGTGGGTTTCCTCCGGGTGCTCCGGTTTCCCCCACAAGTTCAAAGACATGCAGTATAGGGGAATTGGGTAGGCTAAAAAATTGTCCGTAGTGTATGAGTGTGTATGAATGTTTCCCAGTGATGGGTTGCAGCTGGAAGGGCATCCGCTGCGTAAAACATATGCTGGATAAGTTGGCGGTTCATCCCGCTGTGGCGACCCCAGATTAATAAAGGGACTAAGCCGAAAAGAAAATGAATGAATGAATGTATATATATACATATAAAGCGTCACGGTGGCGCAGTGGGTAGCATGATCGCCTCACAGCAAGAAGGTGGCTGGTTCGAGCCTCGGCTGGGTCAGTTGGCATTTCTGTGTGGAGTTTCCATGTTATCCCCGTCCAAAGACATGCGCTATAGGTGAATTTGGTAAGCTAAATTGTCCATAGTGTATGTGTGTGAATGGGAGTGTATGGACGTTTCCCAGTGATGGGTGCTGCTGGAAGGGCATCTGCTGCGTAAAACATATGCCCCAGATTAATAAAGGGACACATACACTATGGACAATTTAGCTTACCAAATTCACCTATAGCGCATGTCTTTGGACTTGTGGGGAAACCGGAGCACCCGGAGGAAACCCACGCCAACATGGGGAGAACATGCAAACTCCACACAGAAATGCCAACTGACCCAGCGGAGGCTCAAACCAGCTGTAAAAAAATGCTGGGTTCCACACAATTCCTTCATGTTGTCCCAACACAAATCGATTAAGTTAACTTAATTGTTTTTACATAAAACAATTAAGTTGTCCTAAAAAAAAAAATCCTCAAGAATTGTGTTGTTTCAGCTCATTTAAACAAGTAGTTTGAATAAATACCAAATGTATTTTTTTTTCAGTGCACTGAGCCATCGTGCCACCTTATATTTGAAGTATTTGGAAGTAATTAGCATTTTAAAGGGTGTTTTTAAATGTCCAAACTCAGTAAACATATTATTAGTGAAGTAAATAACCAAGCAATGGGACCAGAACATGAACAAGTTGCATTTATTGTAGTTTACAGACAGAAAAAACTACAATCTAAAGAAAAAGCAACCAGGCATCCCTAGTTGCACCCACACCCTGTCTCTTTGCCCATTTTTAATTAGCGATGCGCTGACAAGATGGTGACGGCTGGCTCTGCCCACTTCCAGTATAATCTGCGCTCTTCAGAATCCTACAGGTGATGTCACATACAGTATGTCCATATTTTTAATCAATCTACACTCAATTTTTTGGGGGGTTTTCTTGCTTGTCAAATTATTTATGTAAAATGAGCTGAAACAACACAGCTATTGAGATTTTTTGGGACAACTTACTTGTTTTAAAATTTGTTAAGTTAACATAATCAATTTGTGTTGGGACAACATGAATGAATTGTGTGGAACCCCACTCTGTATGTATTTTCAGCTCATATTTTGGATCTTCTTCTTCTTCTTCTTCTTCTTCTTCTTCTTCTTCTTCTTCAGCCTATAACCAATAAAGCCATTTGTAGCAAATTTGAATCCTTATTTTTTATCTCATGTTTTATAAAGTGGTGTAATTTAGGCCACCCTATTTCACCAAGACCTGCTCACGTTGCAATTTCTGGTTAAAATCTAAGCTGAGAGAACCGGAAGACAATTGAGATTTAACACAGGTCGAGTACAAACAGCTCATTCAACCTCGCCGTTAAAAACAGTTCAAAGCATGTGAAGAGAAGATGAAAAGATTCAGCCCTCCTCTCTCCTGAAAATATGCACCTTGTCTTTGAACGGCTGAAAAAATATTACTTATTCATTCTGCTTTGTCTTTTCAGGCTCTCATATCATCGCTTAAGTGTTAGCGGTGGGTACATTTTATGCTAGCTTCTTCGTTATGCTTAGACCAACCTGAACCTCATTAGAGCTTTAGACACGAAATCGGACTGACTGTGTTTTATTGTTCTTTCCTAGCTCTAGTGATTTAATAGCTACCCAAGCTATGTTTTATTTAGGTAGCAACAGCACTAGGGGAAAGTCAAATTATTGACACTACTACATTTTTCAGCAGATCAGGTTTTCCTGAGGCAGTAATCAAACACACAGATTCTCAAAACTGCATCTGCTTTCTCTCGAGCAGCATTGGGAAGATATTGGGATTTAAAAGATGATTCAGTTTCTAGTTTTATAGAATGAACAAATGAAGAGTTTAGATGTAAAACCTCTAAGTGCCATCTGAAATGTTCTCCTAAAATGAGCATTTTTTTATTTAAATGTAATTTTTGTTAGCTGTTCGGGATGTTTTCATCCACTCTGGGGTGATTTTGAGTCTTAATTTGCCCACAACTTTCTCCGTGTTTCAGCAAATGGAATGATTTATTGTGACAAATCTTATTTTGACACATATTTTGGGAAAATGCTTTGAAATTTTTGAAAAAAACTCAACAATACACTCTGGGAAAATTGACTACCCTTTCGTTATGTTTGTGGCTGTTTTTGCCCCATTGACTTTCATTATAACGACTCTTTTGATTGCAAAGCCTCGGCCGCATATAATCACGCATTCTTGATTGTTGCTGGTTTTCCCTGTTGGGAAGAGGAATAATTTGTCATTTTTACTGTTGATCATCAGTTACAGTGCAAAAAAAGCTTAGTTTCTGGCTTTTATATTGAGAATAGTGTGTGTGTGCGTGCGTGCGTGCGTGCGTGTGTGTGTGTGTTTATTTTATTTTATTTTCATTCATTCATTTTCTTTTCGGCTTACTCTCTTTATTAATCAGGGGTCGCCACAGCGGAATGAACCGCCAACTTATCCAGCATATGTTTTACGCAGCAGATGCCCTTCCAGCTGCAACCCATCACTGGGAAACACCCATATACTCTCATTCACACACATACACTATGAAAAATTTAGCTTACCCAATTCACCTATAGCGCATGTCTTTGGACTTGTGGGGGAAACCGGAGCACCCGGAGGGAACCCACACGAACACGGGGAGAACATGCAAACTATTTTATTTTATTTTATTTTATTTTATTTTATTTTATTTTATTTTAAGACTGAACTAGGCTAATTATGTTAACTAGGTGAGTTAGGTTAACAGTGGTAATAAGTAAAGGACTAATAATATAGACCTATAAAAATTGTTTCCAAAAAATCCGAAAAATATTTCATTTTCACAGGAGAGCTAATAATTTTGCCTTCAGCTGTGATATACCAGTGTTGGGCAATAACGCGCTACTAGTGATGCATTACTTTTACGGCATTACTTTTGACAGTAACTAATACTGTAACAGCATTACTTTTGACAGTAACTAATACTGTAACGGCATTAAATTTGACAGTAACTAATACTGTAACGGCATTACTTTTGACAGTAACTAATACTGTAACGGCATTACTTTTGACA
>CAIGQV010018344.1:1141211-1153224 GCA_903798115.1 Danio jaintianensis | reverse complement strand
TAATTTAATTTAATTTAATTTAATTTAATTTAATTTAATTTAATTTATACAGTCTACAAACCATTTGTCCAGTGCAAGGTTATAGGTTTTAAATAAATAGAATAATGTTAAATAAATAAAAAATAAAAATAAATAAATAAAAAAGGATAAAACAAATAATAATAATAAAATAATTAAAAACAATAATAATCTATTCATACTGCTAGTGTAAAATGTAAATGACAGTAAAAGTACTGTAAAAAAAGGTTATATTGTAAAATTAAAATGTGCTTTTACCATAAAAAGAATGTGCGGTAAGGCTATTTTACTGTAAAATGAAATTTTATATTACTCTATTTTTGTTTTACTGTAATTTCATTTTATATTACTGTCAAGTGAAATTGCTGTAGGGCCCTGCTACTGTAAATCACATTTACAGGTAAATTACTGTAAAGGGGCAGTTAACAGTGCTGCCAGTAAGTTATTTTTTCGTCGCGTTGTAAGTAAATGTCTGTTTCCAAGACGTTAGAAACAGATGTTTTCTTTTAGCCTCATAATTTGATGTTGCTGTCATGTTGTGCTGTATCTTCACTTTTCACTACAGAAAACAAATAACGCTCTCCCAACATCCAATCAGATAAGAGCAACGGAAAAGCATTATGGTGTTTATGTCTTTACAGAGAAGGTAGCATTTAAAGGCTTAAAAGTACAAACTGTTTCTCGATTCTAAGACTGTATTTGCATGCAATTGACAAATAGTTGCAGGCAAATTAAACTTTAGTGACAAGGCAGCGCTGGCCAGTCTACTGTCCTGTCGACTGTCCCGAGCGTCTCTTACGGTGGCCTCGGGCCATCGGGCAGTCCTTATTGCTGAGCCCTGGATTACCAAACTTTTTTTTTTTTTTTTTTTTACTTCACTATCTGACTGAATAGTCACTGTTTTGTTTAGTGCAGCGAGCAAAGGAAATATCAGCAGCTCTTTTGAATGCCAGGAAAAAAAAGAGAATAAAGAAAGACTGCTCGGAGAAAAGGAGGCGAAAAATGAATATATTGAAGCAGGAGCACAAAGATTTGATTACTAGCCAACCTAACAACGGGCCAATAAATGCGAGCACATACTCCCCCTGCCTAATGCAGGCTTTCATCTCAAAAGGACTCGAGAGAGAAAGAGATGCTCTTTCTGCTGTCAAATTGTAAAAAAACAATATATATACATACATATGTATCTGTATATCTCTATACATTTATACATATGGATATATATAAACGTAATTTATTTCTCGTCTAGGGCAGTGTGTGTGTTTTTTTCAGCCCGATCTCACATGGAAATGTACATTGTTAGTGATTGTTGATACAGTGTGATACAGTATTTAGCTGTAATATGAACTATATTTTACTGTAGGACAGTTATGCGGTATGGTACTGTATTTTAGAGTTACATTGTGAAAATTACTGTATATTTCACAGTAAAGATATACAATATTTTTAAATAAAACCTGTTATAGCATTTTATTTTATAAATATTGTTTTAATTCATTGGAATTTTATTTTATTTAAATTTTATTTATTTTATTTTGTAACTATAGTTTTAATTAATAAATTTTTTTCATTTTATAATATTGTTTTTTTTGTTTTTTTTGTTTTTTTTATTTAATTAAATTTTTTATTTAATTTTTTTTATTTGAATTTTTTATTATAATTTTTTTTTTTTATCCATACAGTCTACAGACCATTCATCTAGTGCAAGGTTAGAGCTGTTAAATAAAACCTTTTATAGCATTTTATTTTGTTTTATAAATATTGTTTTAATTCATTTTAATTTAATTTAATTAAATTTTTTGTTATTTTATTTTGTAAATATAGTTTTAATTTAATTTTTAGTTTTATTTTATAAACATAGTTTTTAATTTAATTTAATTTCTTTTAATTTAATTTAATTTAATAATTTTTGTTTTATTTCATTTTATCCATACAGTCTACAGACCATTCATCTAGTGCAAGGTTAGAGCTGTTAAATAAAACCTTTTATAGCAAAAAAAAATGCCAAGAATAAAAGATACAAAATTCAAGTATTTGCTCTTTTTTTTTTCTCTCCAAAAAAATATTGCAGTTGGAACCACGAATCGATAAGAACCAGATTCGATAAGCACAATCAGAATCAAAATCGCTAGATCGTACAAATAAATACAAATTAGATAAGCTGGATGTCATTAAGCTTGGATTTGGTTTTTGCAAAAATCAAAATTTAGGCTCTGTGAAGGCACTGTTGCACTCTGGGAAAATAACACTGGTTTTGTTGATGTTTTTTACAGACCGAGTTACCACAGTGAAGACCGACATCTACGTCACCAGTTTTGGCCCTGTTTCGGACACTGATATGGTGAGCTGAATTCATTTTCTCTGGATTTATTTGTCACAGACGGACAGAGAGCATCACTTCGCAGTCACTCTTCATTTGCATCATGGCTCAACACTTTCACAGCTTTTTCAAGCCAAGAACCACCTACCCAGACAAGAAGAGATCATCAGCAGATTGTTTACCTGCAGACGGGGCTTGTGAATCTGAAATATTTACAGTACAAGATTGTCTACAGTACAAGAATGAGTAACTTTGTCTTTGAAGCTCAGTAGGGCTGCATTAGTTTGATCACAAATACAGTAAAAACAATATTTTCTTTTTAATTATGTCATTTTCTATTGTAGTTTATGTTAAAATGTAATTTATTGCTCCATTTTTTAGCAGCATTGGTACAGCGTCCACTTAGCAGCACTATGTTTTCTAATGGGAAATTTAAAAATCTTTGTTTAAGTGTTATTAGCCATAATTCAGTAAAATAATAAGCCATCATTTAAAGCAAGGCAGTAGGAAGTAAGGAAGTCCCTGGATCCGTGGCTTTGGAACTCTCTCCCCTTTGACATTAGACACGCTGAATCTTTTAGATTGTTTGAATCATCCTTGAAAACACACTACTTTACACTCGCCTATTCGTGAGGTGTGCTCTTGGTTTGTTTTATGTTTCTAGATATTTTAATGTTTTATTTTGAATGGTTCAATTTTACTATTACAACAAACTGTTTTTAAATCTGTATCTTTTTTGTGTAAAGCACTTTGAGAATTAAGTTTTAAAGGCCCTATATAAAAATACATTAATATTATTATAATTAAGTACATAAAATCAACTGAAAAGACAAAGGTGAAATACTTAACAGCTTTACTAAGGGAAAGCTCTACAATCCCATGAAGCAATGTTAATAACGCAGACTGAAAATGACTGAGAAATATAAAATAATTTGTTGAAGAAAAAGAAGTTGTTATATATGTAAACAATATATTTCAAGTTTTTCACAAAATATGCAAAAATACATATTTAAGAATTTTAAAGCACAGATAAATTAATAAATAAGGCACAATATAGATAAAAATAAAGCACAATAAATAAATATAAAAAATAATACAATAATAAGTATATATAAAATTAGCTTAAACATAAATTGAGTATATATATATATATATATATATATATATATATATATATATTCAATTTATATATACTTTTTATTGTATTATTTTTATATTTATTCATTTATTTGTTGTGCTTAATTTTTATAACAAATATATATATATAATTTTTAACATTTTTTTTTACATAATTTGGTATTCATGTATGTATGTGTGTATGTTATTATTATTATTATTATTATTATTATTATTATTAGTGCTGGGCAAAGATTAATCACAATTAATCGCATCCAATATGTGTGTGTGTATTATATATATTATACTATGTATAATATATATAGTGAGAAATAGGGCGTCACGGTGGCGCAGTGGGTAGCACGATCGCCTCACAGCAAGAAGGTCGCTGGGTGCTCCGGTTTCCCCCATATGTCCAAAGACTTGCGCTATAGGTGTATGTGTGTGAATGAGTGTGTGTGGATGTTTCCCAGTGATGGGTTGCAGCTGGAAGTACATCCGCTGCGTAAAACATATGCTGGATAAGTTGGCCGTTCTTTTCGCTGTGGCGACCCCTGATTAATAAAGGGACTAAGCCAAAAAGAAAATGAATGAATAAGTGAGAAATAAATAAATATTTTCTCAAATACATGTGCATGCAGGTGTATAATTAAATGTACATAATAAATATACACAGTATACACACATATATTATGTCAAAAAAGTTTCATTTTGGATTTTGTTTTTATCTATGGATTAATCGTGATTAATTTTTTTGCCCACCACTAGATTTTATTTTATTTTTATTTTTATTTTTATTTTTATTTTTATTTTTATTTTTATTAAATTTATTTTAAAACTCCCAGCAAATTTTAAAAGGTCTATGCAGTATATACATCATATTTTAAAAGCTCTTGACATAAATTAGGATCAATTTGTTATAGTATCAATAATGTATGTAATGTAGTTTGGGAAAAGAGCATTAATGATTAAAACCTAAAATTGCAGTTGAGGACTTGAAACATCACTTAAACTCATGTTTTTAATCAGCAATGCAAAGACACGTTACTTGACTTAATACTCAAATACAAAGACTCAAGGCTGCAACAACATGCAATTAAAAACCCCATTCATTCTATTACAAAAACATGTAATAAAGCCATCCTCTCAGACTCAAGCTATTTTTGTATGCGGCGTGCATCATATAGCAGAAGAGCATGGCCCGGTCATGGGTTTGTTTTCCAGGGAATGCTGTTTGAATGCAAAAAGTCATTTTCCATGAAAGCATAAAGTCATTTTCCATGAAAGCATCTGCCAAATGCATATATGTGAAGGCAGCCAGCAGATCATCTTTTATCTAAAAACTGCCTACAGAAGAACGCCCGTACAGGTGTCGTATTTGTTTAAGTCCGCCGTTTCTGATGTACAGTTGAAGTCAGAATTATTAGCCCTCCTGAATATTTTTTCCCCCAATTTCTGTTTAACGGAAAGAAGATTTTTTTTCAACACATTACAAACATAATAGTTTTAATAACTCATTTCTAATTGATTTATTTTATCTTTGCCATGATGACAGTACATAATATTTGACTAGATATTTTTCAAGATACTAGTATTCAGCTTAAAGTGACTTTTAATGGCTTAAATAGGTTAATTAGGCACTATATGTATATATATATATATATATTATTATTATTATTATTATTTTTATTTTTATTTTTTATTTTTTATTAGTGCTGGGCAAAGATTAATCACGATTAATCACGTGTATAAGTGAGAAATGTATAAGTGTATATGTATAAGTGAGAAATAAATAAACTTTAAAAAAAATTCTCAAATACATGTGCATGCATGGGTATATTTATATGTACATAATAAATATACACAGTATACACACATAATATCAAAAAAACTTTTATTTAGAATTTAATTTTTATCTATGGATTAATCGTGATTCATTTTTTGCCCAGCACTAAATTTTATTTTATTTTATTTTATTTTATTTTATTTTATTTTATTTTATTTATGGGTAATTAGGCAAGTCATTGTATAACAGTGGCATAAAAAATATATTGGGGGCTAATAATATTGACCAATTAATTAAACAATTAAAAACTGCTTTTATTGTAGCCGAAATAAAACAAATAAGACTTTCTCCAGAAGAAAAAAATATTATAGGAAATACTGTGAAAAATTCCTTGCTCTGTTAAACATCATTTGGTAAATATTTGAAAAAGAAATTCACAGGAGTGCGAATAATGTTGACTTACAACTGTATTTATGTCGACGCGTATCAAACTGTGACAGCTCGCTCTGTTTGAATCCAATAAGGGAAGCAGTCAATACTAAGTAAGCAGTGGTCCATGGTGACCCGGATGAGTTTTATACATCCGACGGAAGCGAGGCAAGAAATGAAAGGCTTTGCCACCTGACTGCATCCGTGACACTTTGAATTAGCGGCCGTGACTCTGAAGACTCTGACACATCTCTATGGATTCTGAGCTTCGCAATACAGTTTTATGTTTTGTTTTGGGGAGATAAAATGTCTCATGAAAGCTGCACTGAATATGAAGCCTGTTAGGCGCATGCTAACAGTGTGCTTTGATTGTACTGTACTTGCGTGCGAAGAGCCCACCTTGCAGCTTCAAATGAACTTTAATCGAAAGTCATTAAATGAAATGAAAGTTTGAAAACAAACGAACAAATCAAATTAACAATCAGCTCCTGCTGCTGCACTATAGTCTGGCTTGACTTTGAGTTGTTAGCTGGTTTATGCTCAACATCACAGAGACTAGGCAGGGTTTCTGAAAAATAGCACAGTTGTTTGGATAGCATATTTGGCATGTTTGGATTGTTACATCATCTAGATCAGTGATCCCCAACCTTTTTATCAGCACGGACTGGTCAACGCTTGACAATTTTACCCAGGTGTTGGTTGCCCCTCAGCCGTTTTCTCAGAGGATGACAAGATGACAAAACATTGCTGTCAATCTGATACAAGTTTTTTGTATACAGAAAATTACGAAGCACTGCAGCGTTTGGGTGTTGTGTTTGTCTGAGATAATTAGTCTAACGAAATGTGTATATTCCATACAAGCTGAAGCTGATCGGTCGGTCAGCTCTTGTCATGTGACTATCGGTGCACTCGCGGCATTCATTCAGTTGGATGCGTCTGGAAGGCTCGAGCGTGTCACGTCACTTGTGCACGCAAGCCACGCACCTCCATTGGAAATAACGAACTTGCGCAACTCTAGAAAAGATGCGATATGCGAACGGCCCCTAAAAGGCCGCCATCATTTGCGATCTCCAGCAGATCTTCTTGGACAGACATGCTGGATTCACCTGATTTGTTGACGAATGGGTTGCGGATCCATTCCTTGGCAGTTTGCGAGTCCTTCACTGGGCCTTTTCCCATTAGCAAAGAAACTTTCCAAAGACGTCTGTTTTTTACTCATTTTGCTGCGTTTGGGTTAAATTTTAACGCTCAAGTGACTGAAATGTAAGAGAGAATACGGTCATTTTTCAAAATAAAAGATTTTTCAAAATAAAAGATCGGCCCAGTACCATATGATCCACGGACCGGTACTGGTCCGCGACCTGGTGGTTGAGGACCACTGATCTAGATTATTCAGTATGTATTAAATCGCTGTGAAACTAACAGTTGTCATAACTTGTGATTCATGGATATGGAATGTCCACACAATTCACAGAGCTGTATAATGATATGGGAATGACCTTTTAATGTGGGTAGTTTTGTAATGTGGTTTACGAGGACATGCAGTGTGTCCTCACAATTTGAAAAACTTAAAATAATACATAACTCCATCTTTTTACTTTCAAAATTTGCCACAGGATTCCTGTGAGGAGTGGATTTAGGGGTAGCGATATGGAAAGGCCATATAATTCATTCATTCATTTTCATTCGGCTTAGTCCCTTATTCATCAGGGGTCGCCACAACAGAATGAACCGCCAACTATTCCAGCATATGTTTTACACAGCGGATGACTTACCAGCCGCAACCCAGTACTGGAAAACACCCATACACTCTCACATTCACACACTCATACACTACGGTCAATTTAGTTCATCCAATTCACCTATAGCGCATGTCTTTGGACTGTGGGGGAAACCGGAGCACCCGGAGCAGGCCCGGCGCCAGGATGTCATAACTGAGGGCGCATTTTAATCCCATAGGGGGGCACTAGACCCGGTGACTGATTTTGGTCCCTCTTGTTCCTTTCATTTAGGCTATTTATTCACTTATTTATTATTACTTTGCATTACTGCCTAAGTTACTGACTTATGGCAGTAATATACTTTTTATAATAATAATAATAATAATAATAATAATAATATGCACAGTTTCGCTATTACTGATTTTATCAATGAAGGCTATGCAACGATACCGTTTACATAAACGCAGACGGATCATGGCTTCAAGCGAGTGGTTTAAATTATATTTTACTCTCCTTATTTCTTTCCGTTTTACTTCAAATAATATAAATGTTTAAAGTTTTAGGTAAAGACATCAAACTATGCCCACACATGCAAGCTAACCCACAGTTAGACTATTCTGTAACCGGTAAATAAATATAGTGAAATCAGCATAACCGAGTCATCACGCTTCACGTTGCCTATTACCCGACTAATCATCTATCAGTGCTAGGAGAAAGTTACATGTTACAATCTTTTGTCATTTAAAAAAAATAGTAGCTAAATGTGTTACTTAGTTACATTTTAAGGCATTAGTGTAGCCAGAAAAATACCTAAAAAAAAAAATATTCACAGTTATTACCGTGAGAATTAGCTACATTTAGGCATAACACACAACTCAATAGGCTATATAACTTTTTTCATAATTTTAAAGGTAAAAAATAAAGATTTATGTTAGGCTATCATGAGTGGGGTTTTTTTTCGTGATATTGTCCGGTTGGCATTTGTAAAAACGCCACCATAAACCATTAGGCGTATCCCATTTTATTTATTTATTTAGCCTATTTTAATAACTTGTTTTCAGGTTAAATTTTCATTTTTAGGGCCATGAGCTACAAGTCAAAATAAAATCGATATTCTAACTGTATTTTAGCCATTAAAATAGGCCTACAGTATATTTTCTGGTGTTTAATTTTGCATGAGCAAACAGCAGTATAACCTAGCCTAAATTACATATTTTTTAAAGATTATCATTCAGCCTATCATTCAGCGCATGTGAGAGGTGGATCCGCAGCAAATCCACTTACGCACTATACCTTTTTCATTTATAAGCTAACACTGTAAACTTGACTTCGCAGGCCGATCATCTTTAAAGGCATTTTTAAGTGTCCTAACTTGAGACTGCTGCTGCATAATGGGATGTTTCACAACTGTAAAAGTGAAGTGCGCTTTAGTGATGTCAAAATGAAAGAAAACATTCAAAAGGGTTCTGTAACGAGAACTGGACGCTGACAACGGAGTGAGGATCCAAACGCAGGTTTATTAAGAGTAGTCAGGCAAGCAATGGTCAACACAGGGGTAAACAGATGTATGCGGGCAATCCAGAATCGTAGTCAAAATAACAGACAGATGGTCAAAAGGCAGGCAGCAGACAGGGTAAAACAAAACAAAGCGAGGGGCAAGGCAAGGCAAACGCGTCGTAATGTTCACTATACAGAATAACAAGACTCAGCAACAATGTGTGTATTTGTGCTGTTTTTATAATAATAATAATAATTCCTTACATTTATATAGCGCTTTTCTATACACTCAAAGCGCTTTACACATTGGGGGAATCTCCTCATCCACCACCAGTGTGCAGCATCCACCTGGATGACGCGACGGCAGCCATATTGCGCCAGACTGCACACCACACACCAGCTGATTGGTGGAGAGGAGACAGAGTGATGAAGCCAATTATAATATGGGGATGGTTAGGAGGCCATGATGGACAAATGATTGCCCATGATGGCCTGGCAAATTTGGGATTTTTAATGACCACAGAGAGTCAGGACCTCGGTTTAACGTCTCATCCGAAAGACGGCGCAGTATAGAGTCCCTATCAATGTACTGGGGCGTTAGGACCCACACAGACCACAGGTTGAGCGCCCCCTGCTGGTCTCACTAACACCACTTCCGGCAGCAACCTAGTTTTCCCATGTGGTCTCCCATCCAGGTACTGACCGGGCGCAGCCCTGCTTAGCTTCAGTGGGCAACCATGTGAGAGTTGCAGAGAGCTAGCTGCCAGCTAGTAATAGTAATAGTCCTTGTAATCAGTCTGTAACAATCCTCTGGCTGTGTGTGTGCTCATCACCAGAACTAGAAACAGGTGTGTGTGAGTGGAGTGCATGTATGGAGTTGTAGTCCATAATGTGGCGGATTTAACTGCATAACTGCAGCTGCTAGACCGCTGGTGATCATAACAGGTTCTCCGTTTTGTCAATTTTAGCTTAATTTTAATAATATTGATAATAATGAATGTAATAAATTGTAATATTAATTATAGTGTAGACTACTGTGGGAATGTGCAGTGTCCAACTAAGCGTTTTTATTAGGCTACATATCCTATACTGAAAAACTATGAAAATGACTGGCAGTTGCGTTTCTGCTAGAAGTAATTTAACAGCAAATTTCTAATGCGTTTTTTCCTTTTAGGAAAAAACATGTAATGAATTAGACTGCTCGCCTTCATGTCATCCACTAGTCCAGTTTTCTCCTGTGTGAGTTTAGAGTGCGCCTCCACCACCCGTGCGCGTTTTAAAGGCTGTATACGGGCGCACCCTGACCTGACGCGGGGACCAGATCTCTGGACTATTGCTTTACTTTCACAATTTTCATAATTTAATTGTTATTTAATATAAAATATCTAAATGTGTGTTCTGAAGGTTGAAATGACAGAGGTGTTAGTAATTAATGACAGAAAGAATTTTCAGTTTTGAGTGAATCCTTTATGAAAACTGAAAAACTGAGGGGGCACAAATTCTTTCTGAGGGGGCAATGCCCCCTTTTTCCCCCCCGTAGCGCTGGGCCTGACCCGGAGGAAACCCATGCCAACACGGGGAGAACATGCAAACTCCACACAGAAATGTCAACTCGGTTGGGACTCGAACCAGCGACCTTCTTGTCACCACCGTGCTGCCTAAAGGCCATATAATAAGTGTTTTTTTACAGTATAAAACACAATACACTCATGGAGAGTATGTGTGTGTGTAGAGTGTGTGTTATGATGTGTGTCCATGTGCCCGCTCATCAGTCTCAGTGTGAGTGTCTTAGCCCTGATCTCCTGTGTCTTTGAGATTAGACCCAGATGCTGCACCTTCTGCTCCTCCGACCCAACAACACAAACCATTCTTCCTCTTTCCATCCCTCTATCTTCTGTGCCTTCTGCTCATCCACCTCTTTTCTTCTTCTTCTTCTTTGTCTTATTTGTATTCTTCTTTTTCTTCTTTGTCTTCTTTTTCTTCTACATCTTCCTCTTCTTTGTCTTCTTTTTCTTCCTCTTCGTCTTCATCTTCTTTGTCTTCTACTTTGTCCTCGTCTTCTTTTTCTTCATCTTCTTCTTCTTCTTTGTCATTTTCTTATTCGTTATCTTCTTTTTCTTCTTTGTTGTCTTCTTTTTCTTCTTCTTTGCCTTCTTCATCTTCATCTTCTTCATCTTCATCATCTTCTTCTTTTCTTAGTGTTCTTTTTCTTCTTCATATTCTTCTTCATCTTCTTCTTTTTCTTCTTTGCCATTTTCTTCTGCGTTGTCTTCTTTGTCTTCTTCGTCTTCTTCATCTTCTTTGTCTTCGTCTTAGTCTTCATTGTCTTCTTCATCATCTTCTTCTTTGTCGTCTTCTTTTTCGTCATCTTCTTCTTCATCTTCTTCATCTTTTTCTTCTTCTTGTTCTTCATCATCATCATCATCTTCTTCTTTGTTGTCTTCTTTGTTGTCTTTTTCTTCGTCTTCTTCATCTTTGTCTTCTACTTCTTTTTTCTTCTTCTTCTCCTTATTCTTCATTGTCTTCTTCATCATCTTTTTTTGTCATCTTCATCATCATCTTCTTCTTTGTCATCTTTTTCTTCATCATCTTCTTTGTCTTATTTGTCTTTTTCTTCGTCTTCTTCATCTGTCTTCTTCTTCATCATCATCTTCTTCTTCGTTGTCTTCTTCGTCTTATTCTTCATTGTCTTCATCATCATCATCATCATCATCTTCTTCATTGTCTTCATCATCATCATCTTCTTCTTCTTTTTCTTCTTCTTCTTCATTGTATTCTTCATTGTCTTCATCATCATAATCATCATCATCTTTTTCTTCTTCTTCTTCATCATCATCATCTTCTTCGTCTTCATCTTCTTCTTCATCATCTTCTTCTTTGTAGTCTTCTTTTTCGCCATCTTCTTCATCTTCTTCTTCTTCATCATCAACTTCTTCATCTTCTTCTTCATCAACATCATCATCTTCTTCTTTATTGTCTTCTTTGTCTTTTTCTTCATCTTCTTCATCTTCGCCTTATTCTTCATTGTCTTCTTCATCATCATCATTTTCTTCTTCATCATCTTCTTCTTCGATGTCTCCTTCATCTTATTCTTCATTGTCTTCATCATCATCATCATCATCATCA
>CAIGQV010018344.1:1125206-1141201 GCA_903798115.1 Danio jaintianensis | reverse complement strand
TCTTCTTCATCTTATTCTTCATTGTCTTCATCATCATCATCATCATCTTCTTCTTTTTCTTCATCATCTTCTTCTTCTTCGTCTTCTTATTCGTCTTATTCTTCATTGTCTTCATCATCATCGTCTTCTTCTTCTTCTTCATCATCATCTTCTTCTTCGTCTTCTTCTTCGTATTATTCTTCATTGTCTTCATCATCATCATCATCATCATCATCATCATCATCATCTTCTTCTTCTTCTTCTTCGTTATCAACTTCTTCTTCTTCATCTTCTTTATCTTCATAATCATCTTCTTCGATATCGAGTCAATATAACACCAACTGCTCTTCTGCAAAAATCATTTTGTTTGGCAGTCTGTATAGAAGCACAGGAAGCGTGGCGTTATCCATTGTGACGTCTTTGCTTTCCCGCGTTAGCATGCTGACCCCGTCTCGCAGGAGGGAGAGCAGTTCATAGAGGCACGTTGAAGTCTTTGATATATATTTTTTTTCATTTTCAAAGACAAATTGTTCCATTTCTTTGCCTCTCCACGTTCCCCAGAGCTCATCATCCTCCTCTGCTCCACCATCCCTTTCGCTTTTTTCTTTTTCGAGTGCTCTGACAGTTGACGGTCATTTTTTTTTTTTCTCCGTCTCTCCTTTTGAAATAGATTCCCTCTCAGTGTACTATAGCAGATAGTCCTTTCTCATTCCGCACGTAAATCTTTGCGCTATCAATTATTTAAAAGCAGCCATTCTGCCTCACTGAATCAGAGCTGTTCTCCATATTACACTTTCATTGTGAATTCAACATGCAAATACAGATTTCAGCGTTGATGTCCGCTCTGTTTCTATACCTGCTGACCTTCCTAGGCAGCAGCAATGCAAAGTCTGTTCCAGAAAAAAGCCAACTTCAAAAATCTGAGGGAAAAATATGATCCAAGATGACAATCAGTAGTGATGCTGAATATAAATACACCACTGTTCAAGAATATGGGTTTAGTAAGCCACACTGTAAGAAATGCTGGGTTATTTAAACCCAAATTAGGTAAAATATGGACTAACCCAAACATTGGCTTAAATTTGGTCCTATTAATTTAATTAAAACAATTAAGCAGTTGGCGACACGGTGGCTCAATGGTTAGCACTGTCGCCTCACAGCAAGAAGGTCACTGGTTCGAGTCCCAGCTGGGTCGGTTGGCATTTCTGTGTGGAGTTTGCATGTTATCCCCGTGTTTGCGAGGATCGAACCAGCGACCTTCTTGCTGTGATGCGACAGCGCTACCCACTGCGCCACCGCAACGCCCCTTTTCAAATTTTCAACATTTTTAAATATAAACCCCCCCACCCCCAACACACACACACCATTTTTATAGTATTGTGTTGTTTGATTTATGTGAATAATGCTTTTTTGTTTACCGTGCCATGCAAAGTTTTTGCCTAATAGAGAGGCATTCAAGACGTATTGTTTACATACTTTAAGAAAAAAACAACATTTATGATTTCTTTAGAGTCCTCAGTGATGAATAATTCCTATCAATTCAAACATACACTGTAAAAAATGCTGGGTTCAACATGAAGGAATTAATTTAACTTATTAGCTTTTACAAATTTAAGTCGATTGAACATAAAACAATTAAGTTGTCCCAAAAATAAAATCAATAATTAGCCCCTTTCACACATACAGACCTTTAATTAAAGGTAATTTTCCGGAAAGGTCTGCATGTGTGAACAGACCTTTTTTGAAAATACCGGTAAATTTGTTCCGGCCATTTTTCGGAAAGAGAAGTTGTAACATTACCGGTAATTTGCCGGAATGCTGCGCTGTGTGAACGGAGATGGAAAATTGCCGGAAAGAGCGGTTCACGATTAGAACGCTCTGACGTGAGACGTCTACTCCAGCCACTCAGAACATTCAGACGCATTCACATCCGTGCTGTTTATGAAAATAAAAGACTTTGAATATTTTTCCAGACACATTTAGCTGCTAGATGTTAGTCAAATATCGTTTTTATGTTTCTTCTTAATGCCAACTGTGGAAAAAATTATCAATAAAATGCTTATGGAAAACCGCTATTAGTTTACCTTCAAGCTCTGCTTCAGTTGCTTGACGCGTGTGCACGTGAAGTGAAGTAGTGCTCCAGTGAGCGCCAGCACACACACATATTATGTACATCTCCACATGCAAAAGTGTTCCTCCATGTTTTCATAGAAGTTGTTCACAATACTTATCAATCCACAGAATTTGTAATGTAGTCAAATGTGTAAACATTTAGCGGTGGTTCACGCTTCTGCCTTTGGATGTTTCTGGAGCAAAGCAGCTGCATGAATGCTAAAGCTTTAAATAAAAGTGAAACCACCAAGAAAAGCCCGACCCCCTCTGTGTTTACAAACACAAGCGCAGCCGTTTAGAGGCCATTTCTGGTTAATGATGTCAGAATTGACCGGTATTTTGGAATGAATGTGTGAATGGTCTTTTCCGGATATATCGGAACGTCTTTGCCTGTGTGAGTAGCACTTTTTTGAATCTACCGGTAAAGTCGTTCCGGTAATTTTCCGGATATTTACCGGTATCGCTGTGTGGCTGTTGTGGGCTATTGGGGCTTTTGTGTTGTTTCAGCTCATTTTAACTAAGTACTTTGAACTAACAGCAAATGTCATTTTCTGAGTGTACACTGTAAAAAATGCTGGCCTCCACACAGTTGATTTGTGTTGGGACAACATGAAGGAATTAAGTTAACTTATTAGTTTTTTTTACATTTAAGTCCATTGAACATAAAACATAAAAAGTTGTCCCAAAATAAAAAATCAAGAATTGTGTTGTTTCAGCTCATTTTAAACAAGTAGAACAAACAGCAAGCATGATTTTTTGAGTGGAGCATGATTTAAAACATCTAAACGCTTGACTCCTTAGACTCATTTAGCTTCAAGTCGGAGGTCACGTTGTTATCGCAGGAGCTTGGAGCTGTTAGCAGAAGCCTGTAGATTTAGTTTTCTGCATGAAAGGCCTGTCTCTCTGTCTCGATGCCCTGTGGCTATGCTAACCCTCATCATTAGTGATGACCCGGTTGGGAAGCGGTGCGACATTCAGGTAAACAGCTGAAGAGAAGAGGCTCATGGGTAATGAGCTGAAGAGGTCGTGTAGGTTAGCATGTTTGCAGTCAGGTTGACATCGATTAGAGACGGTTTATTAAAATATGTGAAGCAGTAGCAGGGTAATTCTGCGCAAACTGTTGGTGACACAAATAGCATTCACTGAAGGATTTGGCAGAGTGGTGTCAAGTAAACATGAGAAAACCACCTATTCTCAGAGGACGCTTATAAGAAATGCTTTTTGGGGTGATTTTATAAACTGTTAGGAAACAGATTTTCCTTTGGGACATTGGTGTTTCTGCGTATTGGTTTTGTAAGGCATTTTCTTGGCAAATCTGAGTGTGAGATTTTGTTGAGAGTTCTGAAACTGTAGAGAAGAGACATGTGAGATTGAGGTTGTAGCTTGGCTATCTTGGTTATTTTAATCCAGGCTGAATAAGAAAATGATACATTTAGTCCTGGTTTGCATTCATATTCAATGTAAAAAAAAATTGTTGATTAACAAGCTGTATTTTTTTTCATTGATTTACGGTTATAAATTGAATTATGGGACTTTTATCTATGCTCTGTGGACTTTGTCAATCGGTGCTTTTAAAAACACTATTGGTTGGGTTTAGGGAAGGAGGAGGGTGGGTCAGTCAGTCATTCAGTCTGTCAAACAGTCAGTCAACAGCGGCCTTTGGCGGATGTACATGAGAACAGCAGGTGTGAATGGCACTTGAGAGAGAAATTTGAGATCTCAAAAAGCATACACAGCGGCCTCTGGTGGATTCGCGAAAACAAAAACTGCAAAACAAAGCATGGCTCCTGGGACGTATTTGGCACTCTCCAGAAATGTATATAGAGGTACGTTTTCAGAATGAGCCTGGGTTGGAAAATTCAACTCTATGGTTTAACAAAGTCACTTTTATTGACATTTTAGTTGTTTGAAACAATATATTGCATAAGAAATAATATATAGTGAATTAAGACTGTAAAATAATAGAAAAGGTGCTGGCAGTTTATTACCAGGTTTTTGTATTGTAATTTAGAACATCGACCAAGACAGTATATCACTTCAAACTATTAAAAATGTCAATAAAAGTCACTTTTGCAAACTATTTAACATCAAAAGTTGTTGAAGGAAAGATCAAGATCTCCTAATGCAATTCCAAAGCATAAAACATGAATCGCAAAATCCAGAAAACTGTTCATTTATGACTTTAAAGACTGTAAAGATGCAAAATCGATTGTTTAAAAATATACTTATTAAAGGATGTAATGATTTATTTAGCAAAAAATTATTTTATTTTACTACTAAAACTTGCAATACATTGGTGTTTGAGTTACAAGTAAAGTACTATTGCAAACAAGAAACATTAATGCAATATACTGTACACCGTAATATATATATTATACAAATGTGTGCTTATAAAAATCAACAGATGTCACATAATGTATACAGTAGAGCAAACTGTATTAATATTTTCAGAAGAGCGCTATTACTCTGACCTAATCATCTGAATCATTAAGACATTTATCACATTTACTGGCACACATTAAGTACTGTTTTGTGGTCTTATGGTTAAAAGGTTTAAACTCATTTGAATGTTTAAGCTGACAGGACTTAAATAAGTCTTGTGAATGAGTCTGGCTCACTATACTATAAGCATGTATTTGAAAACCAGTCATGTTTTAAAAAGGTTGTAGTTGGTGGTATTTAAATGACCCAAAAGTAAGATACTCACATTTTAACATGAAGGAATGAATGAATAAATGAATCTATGAATGAATTAATTAATTAACGAAACGAATGAATGAATGAATGAATGAATGGATTGATGAATCTATAAATGAATGAATGAATAAATGAGTCTATGAACGAATGAATTGATGAATCTTTAAATAAATGAATGAATGAATGAATGGATGAACGAATGAATGAATGAATCTATGAATAAATGATTGAGTGAATGAACGAACGAACAAATGAATCGATGAATCTGAATGAATTAATGAATTGATGAATCTATAAATCAATGAATGAATGAATGAATAAACGAACAAATTAATGAATCAATCGATGAATCTATGAATAAATTAATGAATTAATGAATCGATGAATCAATGAGTCAATGAATGAATGAATGAACAAATAAACGAATTAATGAATGAATAAATGAACGAATGAACAAACGAATGAATCTATGAATAAATAAACAAATGAATGAATCTATGAATCAATGAATGAATGAATCTATGAATGAATCGATGAATGAATAAATGGATGAATAAACTAATGAATGAATGAACGAACGAATGAATCTATGAATAAATGAACAAATGAATGAATCGATGAATCTATGAATCAATGAATGAATGAATCTATGAATGAATGAATGAATTAATGAACGAATTAATGAATGAATGAATGAATGAATGAATGAATGAATGAATGAATGAATGAATGAAAGAATGAATCTATGAATGATTGAATGAATCGATGAATCTATGAATCAATGAATAAATAAATGAAGAAATGAAGAAATGAATCAATCAATCAACCAATCAAATGTTGTTTCAGTCCAATAAATAAATAAATCTTACATTATTAATTTAGTAAAGGTTTATCACATTTTTACAAACATACTAAAAGCTCTTATTCTAAAAGCTCTACTTGGTTCCTTACGCCGAGTTTACACTGCACAATGTTAGCCGACAGGTTCTGTGAAATTACAGAAAAAAGGCCAAAATTGGAGGCAAATCGACAGTGTGAATTATCAAAAATGTGATCAGAGACAATCGCCAATTTGACATGCTAAATCAGCAACTGAACGCCACCCTAGATAGTCATGCAGTGTGAAAACATCGGCGCTCCGACGATTATAAAAATCATGCAGTGTGAACTCAGCCTTAGAAAAGCAGGGGATGTATTAGAAGGCATGTATCAGATCAGTGTTTCCCAACCCTGTTCCTGAAGGCACACCAACAGTACATATTTTGGATGTCTCCCTTATCTAATCTATTAACATCAGGTTTTGGAGTCTTTTCTAGTGTTCTGATGAGTTGATTCGGGTGTGTTTGATTAGGGAGAGTTTGAAAATGTGTAGTGGCACGGTAGCTCAGTGGTTAGCACAGCAAGAAGGTCACTGGTTCGAGTCCTGGGTGGGCCAGTTGGCAGTTCTGTGTGGAGTTTGCATGTTCTCCCTGTGATCGCGTGGGTTTCCTTCAGGTGCTCCGGTTTCCCCCACAGTCCAAAGACATGCGCTATAAGTCAATTGGATGAGATTAATTGGCTGTAGTGTATGAGTGTGTGTGTGTGAACATAAGAGTGTACAGTATTGGTGTTTCCCATTACTGGGTTGTGGCTGGAAGGGCATCCGCTCCGTACTGTAAAACGTATGCTGGAATAGTTGGTGGTTAATTCCGCTGTGGTGACCCCTGATAAATAAGGAGCTAAGCCAAAGGAACATGAATGAACGAATGAAAATTGGTATGCCTTCAGGAACAAGGTTGTTGGGAAACACTGTATTAGATTGTGTGCTAAGCTATTCTCCAATGTTTTACCTATACACTGTTCTTTTATAATCCTTAGAAATGTGTGTATCAAGTACAATGCAGTAGTCTTTATAGGAAAAAAAGCGGTTTTGTTTGTATTCCTCTTTCGGCTGGGATCCGTGACTTCTGCTTTTCTATCATGGCTCGTTCTCTTTATAATCATTCGTTTCTGTCAGCAGGTGTGTGTGACAGATATGACTTGTGGGGTAGCACTGGGAATCTTAAGCCAACATCATCTTCGTGCGGGATGTCCAGTCTTGATGGATGAGGGGGAACACGGCTGCTTCTGTATCCTGATAAACCCAGCCTCCGGTGCTGCTTTATCAGGTCTAAACAAAGCCAAGACGAGCGCGCACACACACACACACAGAAGGTCACTATGTCTATTAATGCTGTGTGCCTGTGAGCCATGGAGCAGACGGTATGGAATAGGAGGCCAGTGAGATTGGAGGACAACAGGGAAAGTGGAGAGAGAGAGTTAAAGACTTTTGCAGGCTTGTATTCTTGTTAGTGATTCTGTTTCAACCCAAAACAATCAATAATTAAATCTCTTAAAGGGATAGTTCACCCAGAAATTTTAATTTCCTGTTAATTTACTCACCCACATCTAAGATGTAGGTGACTTTTTTTCTTTTTTTTATTCTTTGGTGATTCATATAATGTGAGTGAATGGTGATAGGTTTTTAGATTAAAAATAAACACATAAATGAGTCTAAATCAATAGCCATGGCTGCTGATGACACACTGAAGTCTTGTGAAGAGAAACGACTCGGTCCGTGTAAGAAAATTAACATTATTATTAAATTAAAATTATTTTATTATTAGCTTTAATCCACAGCCTGGTCAAACAATTTTCGGCGCATGTGTGAATGTAGTCTGATTGTAGTCCGGTCAAAAGGGCTGGTGGTGCAATCACAAATATCTATCAACAAACTGAGTCACCTGTCCTCCCGTCAATGACCGCTGTCAACCAAACTACATTCGCACATCCGCACAACTGTTTGACTTGCCTGTGGGTGATCTGGAGCCATGGTTATTAATTTGGACTCGTTTGTATATGTCTTTTTTTGGGTGAACTATCCCTTTAACGTTCCAGTATTTTAGTCTCTTATTGAATACCAACCAATATCGGAATTTCTTAATGGAAAAAATAATTACTAGTATTTAAATCCCTTTCCCAGTGATGGGTTGCAGCTGGAAGGGCATCGGCTGTGTAAAACATATGCTGGATAAGTTGGCGGTTCATTCCGCTGTGGCGACCCCAGATTAATAAAGGGACTAAGCCGAAAAGAAAATGAAGAAAGAAATTGAAATCCAATAACTGAATAAAGAAAATCAACATTTAAATCCTTTAATGGAACAAATCAATTCTTGTAATAAGACAAAACTGACCAACATTTTTACATATTTTTAACAGAACAAACAAATCAATATTCAGTTTATTATTATTATTATTGTTATTATTATTAATAATAATAATAATAATAATAATAATAGGCGGTGCAGTGGCACAGTGGGTAGTGCTGTTGCCTCACAGCAAGAAGGTCACTGGTTCGAGCCTTGGCTGGGTCAGTTGGCATTTCTGTGTGGAGTTTGCCTGTTCTCCCCGTGTTCGCGTGGTTTCCTCCGGGTGCTCCGCAGCTAAATTGTCCTTAGTGTATGTGTGTGAATGAGAGTGTATGGGTGTTTCCCAGTGATGGGTTGCAGCTGGAAGGGCATCCGCTGCGTAAAACATATGCTGGATAAGTTGGCGGTTAATTCCGCTGTGGCGACCCCTGATGAATAAAGGGACTAAGCCGAAAAGAAAATGAATGAATAAATAATAATAAAAAAAACTATATCTAAATATCTTAATAGAGCAATCCAACGACCTTTATATTTCTTAACAAAACTGACACATATTTAAATCTCTGAATAGAACAAACCAAACTATATTTACATCTATTAATAAGACAAATCATTCCATTTTTAAATGTCTAAATGATCAAACCTGCTAATATTTAAATCTCTTGCAGACCAAAACTAAGCAACATTCAAAGCCCTTATGAGAATAATACTGACCTATTGTTTATTGGAACAAGCTGAATCTTTTAATGGAATCAATTGATCAGCGTTTAAATCTCATAACGGAACAAAAAAAACACGAATATTTACATATCTTAACAAAACCAAATAACATTCAAATCTCTCATTAGAAGAAAACTGAGAAATATTGCAAATATCTTAATGGAATAAACTGACCAATATTTTAATATCTTAATAAAATAAAACAGACCAATATTTAAATCTGTTAATAATAAAAAACAACAACATTTAAATGTCATAACAGGACAAACTTACTACTATTTAGATCTATAAACAGAACAAAACCAACCAACATCTAAAGCTCTTACTAGAACAGTAACCGATGTTTCAAATCATTTAATAATTCATTTTCCTTTGGCTTAGTCCCTTATTTATCAGGGGTCGCCACAGAGGAATGAACCACCAACTGTTCAGGCATATGTTTTACGCAGCAGATGCCCTTCCAGCCGCAACCCAGTACTGGGAAATATCCATACACTATCACATTCACACACACTCATGCACTACAGCCAATTTAGTTAATCCAATTCACCTATAGCGCATGTCTTTGCACTGTGGGGGAAACCGGAGCAGCCGGAGGAAACCCACGCCAACACGGGGAGAACATGCAAACTCCACACAGAAATGCCAACTGGCCCAGCCGGGACTCAAACCAGCAATATTCTTGCTGTGAGGCGACAGTGCTAACCACTGAGCCACCGTGTCACCCTTAGTTCAGCATTGTTTTTTGTTCTTGCTGTGAGGTGACAGTGCTACCACTGAGCCACCGTGCTGCCCCACTGACAAACAATCAGCATTTACATCTTCTAATGGAACAAACTAACCAACTTTTAAATCTCCTAACAAAACAAAACTCACCAACACTTATGCATTTTATTAGAATAAACTAACCAATATGTATAATACAAACCCAGCACTTATTCTTAATCTATAAGACATCATAGACATACTGTAACAGTGAGTCAATCTTTGTATTTGTATGTGTATTGTTTAGAATGCTCTACAAGTAGATGACATTTTAACTTGAAACTTAATCAAATGGGATTTGAGAAATGCTGTGCAGAGCTCATTTACACAAAGACGATATGCACTGGCAACACATCCTTAATGAATCTGGCTCCAGTCACTGCAGCGTCTGCCGCTTTCTGAGCACTCATAAAACTTCAGGCTGGTGTCGCAGTGCTCACAACTCTTGCTCCGAAGTCTAACACTTGTCATTTTAAATTGTTTCTGTTTCATGTTTATTCTTAAAATGCTGTCATTTCAACTTTCCAGTTGACCCAGCAGGCACAGGACATCAATATGACGTCAGATTGACGTTGTACCCCAACGTCATGGGGATGTTGCATTTTTGGTGGAAATGAAAATCAGGTTGACGTCAGAACTCAACGTCAGACTGACGTCAATGTTGATCACTTTCCAACGCAACCTAAAACCAACCAAATATCAACGTCTAATGATGTTACAGCTTGACGTTGTGTGGACGTTACCACTATGACATCTATCAGACATTGGATTTTGGTTGAATAAATGTCAGTATTTGATGTCAGTATTTGGTTTAAGATGTTGGCTCCACGTTGGATTTTGGTCACTTCCCATCACAACATTGGATTTTGCTCACAACCTAAATCTAACCTAATATTAATGTCTTATGACGTTATGTGCCTGCTGGGGACTTTCAGATCAAAAATGACACTTGAACAAATTGGGCTCTATTTTAACGATCTAGCCACAAAGTCTAAAGCGTATGGCGCAAAAGCATTAAGGGCGTGTCCGAATCCACTTTTGCTTTTTTAAGGGCGGAAAAATATGATTTGCGCTGCAACGTATGGTCTAACAGGGTTGAGCTTATTCTCTTAATGAGTTATGGGTGTGTTTTGAGAATAACGTGCATTAAACCAATCAGAGACTCATCTCCCATTCCCTTTAAGAGTCAGTTGTGTCGCGCCATGGCGCATTTGCCATTTACATGGCGGACTTTAAGTGGAAAAACTGAACGCTTCACTAGCGAGAAAACAGTTAAACAGAGCATCTGCAGCGCGAGGATAAAGAATGAGCCTCCTCCAATCGGCCTCTTTACTTTCTCTTTCTCTCTTTGGTGGATAAGGAAACGGTGGAAACTCACTCCACTGAAGACATCGATTAGCCTACTTAATTATTTTCATTTGTTAAGTGCAAAGATTTGTTTCAAAACTATTTCTAAATTCAGTTCTAATTTCCAGCAAACGAATAAATGAACAATAATAACGAAGTGTGGTCAGAGTTATATCCAAACACACGTCCTTTACCCCTATATGGTCCAAAACCTGACAGGTGGACAAATCTAAGCTTGTTTTTAATAAAACAAATATAAATATGCATATAATAATAATAATAATAATATTATACAAAAGCAAGTTGTCCTGAATAAACTGAAAAAAGCCCCCCGAGATGAAGAAGGCATGGAGGCAGTGTTTTTTATATTTATGTACAAAGTAATAATTTTTATAATAATTTAATAATTTTTCATATGTAAAGATATTTGTGTATTGCTGTACATACTGTGTGTATTAAGCAATGTGTAAGCGTTTAAGGCGCATAACTAACGCGCTCTGCGCTGGACTTTAGACCTGCTTTCAGCTGGCCTATTGCACAGTCTATTATAGTTCCTCAAAATAGCAACGCGCCAACAATGTGCCTTAACACACCTCCATTCTAGACCAGCACACCCATGAGCCCACAAAGTGGCGCAAATGGATTTGCTATTTAAACAATGTGGAGCAAAACGGGAAAATTAGAGTTGCGTTGGTCTGAAAAAAACGAGACATTGCGGCAAACATGTCTTGCGCCTTATTGCGCCGGGTGTATGATAGGGCCCATTATGTTTTTTTTTTTTTTTTTAATTAAAACTGCTTTTATTTTACCCGAAATAAAACAACTAAGACTTTCTCCAGAAGAAAAAATATTATAGGAAATACTGTGAAAAATTCCTTGCTCTCTTGAACATCCTTTGGGAAATATTTGAAAAAATAAAGTAAAAAATTTACAAGAGGGCTAATAATTTTTCAACTGTACATGCACTTTCATGAATGATTTGCTTGCGAATAATCCAGTGTAAATGCCGACCCAGCACCTGTACAGCAATCCCATAAACACTCACTCCTGACCTCAGCCTGCTTGCTATGTGTGTGTGTGTAATAATGTGAGTGCTGGGATGGGATGTTAATGGATGTTCATAAACCCTCCTCAGCCACCGGGACAATACAAGCCCCACGACTGAAATTAGACCTTCATAAGCATCTCATAGAGTGCTGAATGGACCAAATGTCCCGATCAGAGAGGCGTGCCAGAAAATGAGCTATACATCCATCAACAGCAGCACCTGCAGCGGCGGGCCGGTGTCCTGACAGCGTCTGAACAGCCATAAAACATCTGTCGCAGTGCTTCTCTGACACTTCAGCCATAAACCACAACTCTCAGTCCGGATCTTTTGCTGGAGAATTGATTTCATTTAGTCTAGCGTTGCTTTTAAATCAGGAAGCGATTCCCGAAAGCGTTTTTACCCAGAAATGCTTTCATTTTACTCTGCCGCTATAGCTGCGCTTATTCTAGATGTGCTTTTGATGAGTCTAGAACTGCTTCTGTTTTACATCGAATTTCTTTTCATTTAAAAATGTTCTGTTGTAGTACTGCTTTTACAGCTGAATTTGCTGACATGACAAGGATGTAAACATTTTCTTTGCATTAAAATGTTTTGTGTGTTTCAGCATTCATTCATTTTCCTTCGGGTTAGTCCCTTATTTATCAGAGGTCGCCACAGCGAAATGAACCACCAACTATTCCAGCATATGTTTTATGCAGCAGATGCCCTTCCAGCTGTAACTCAGTACTGGGAAACACCCATACACTCTCGCATTCACACACACACACACATACACTACGGCCAATTTAGTTTATTCAATTCACCTGTACCGCATGTCTTTGGACTGTGGGGGAAACCGGAGCACCCAGAGGAAACCCACACCAACACGGGGAGAACATGCAAACTCCACACAGAAATGCCACCTGGCCCAGCCGGGACTCAAACCAGCAACCTTCTAGCTGTGAGGTGACAGTGCTAACCACTGAGCCACCGTGTCGCCCTTGGTTCAGCATTGTTTTTGTTTTTGTTTAGTTTTTTACAAAAATCACATTTTTGTAGCTTACAGTGAGACTATATTTGTATTGTATTTTCAAAAATGTGCACTTCGAAAACTGATTGTAAAAGTTTGCGTTTCAGGCCCCTCAAAATATGAATGGCCAAAACACATACATAAAAACGTATTCAATTCTTTGTTGAAAACGGTGTTGTACTTACAGTGTTAAATTAATATCTGCTTTCTGCGTTTTGTTTTATCTGCTGAAATACACATTATGTGTTACAGCATTTATAAATCTTCAAAATCTTTGGTAATTTAAATAAAACATTTTCATTTTTAGTTCATGTTAACTTATGGCGCTTAAATGAAATAACTGTTGCGCATTTCTTATGATGATTTATTAAATTAAATTTATATATATATTAATACAAAACAAAAGCAGATATTATTTTAACACTCTAAGTACAACACCATTTTCAACAAATTAAATAATAAATAAATAAATAAACTATATATATATATTCCTCACAGCAAGAAGGTCGCTGGTTTGAGCCCCGGCTGGGCCAGTTGGCATTTCTGTGTGGAGTTTGCTAGTTCTCCCCGTGTTGGCGTGGGTTTCCTCCGGGTGCTCCGGTTTCCCCCACAGTCCAAACACATTTGCTGTAGGTGAATTGGCTAAGCTAAATTGTCCATAGTGTATGTTTGTGTGTCCTGATCCTCCAGGTTGGGGGTTGAGCGTTGGGCTAACAACCCACCTCATATAAACTACATGTTACGAAACACCAATATATGGTACGGCTAAATATCAACTTTGATATAAATGGCCCTGGGAGTAAGTAGGTAAATATATATATAGTTTATTTATTTATTGTTTAATTAAATATTTTATTTTATTTTATTTTATTTATTGTTTACCTTACCTTATAATAATAACTGCCTGGTTAGCTTTTAGTGTAATTTGTATTGTAGCAAAATCTTATTGGTGCTTTTTGAATGTATTCCTGTTAAGTCATATTTATATCATGACTATCAGTTGTTTTCATTCATTCATTCATTTTCTTTTCGGCTTAGTCCCTTTATTAATCTGGGGTCGCCACTGCGGAATGAACCGCCAACTTATGCAGCATATGTTTTATGCAGCGGATGCCCTTCCAGTCGCAACCCATCACTGGAAAACACCCATACACTCTCATTCACACACAAACACTACGGCCAATTTAGCTTATTCAATTCACCTATAGTGCATATGTTTGGACTTGTGGGGGAAACCGGAGCACCCGAAGGAATCCCACATGAACACGGGGAGAACATGTAAATTCCACACAGAAATGCACACTGACCCAGCCGAGGCTCGAACCAGCGACCTTCTTGCTGTGAGGTGATCATGCTACCCACTGCGCCACCGTGACGCCCTATCAGTTGTTTTTATAAAGTCAATTTGTTGTAAAAGGGTGAGTTGTGTGTCCATACATGTCCACACGTCACGTTTTATTTAAAAGCTAAACATAATGTTCAAATAATCCAAATGAACATGCATCTTCATTGCTGCATATAATTTTTTTTTACACTTGAATTATCACTAATTGCAATAAAAAAGAGTGCTTAATACTTTTACAACGTGTTGCTTTTAAGGCAACAGGTTTACTCACTTTTTTAAGTAAAGTAACTAATTGCTTAGAACTTTCTCATGTTTTCAACTTTTTACTCCTAATTCATGTACAGTTGAAGTCAAAATGATTCGCCCTCCTGTGATTTTTTTTTTTTCTTTTTCTAATATTTCCCAAATGATGTTTAACAGTGCAAGGAATTTTTCACAGTATTTCCTATAATATTTTTTCTTCTGGAGAAAGTCTTACTTGTTTTATTTCGGCTAGAATAAAAGCAGTTTTTAATTTCTTTAAAAACTATTTTATGGTCAATATTATTAGCCCTCATAAGCAATATTTGTTTTCCATTGTCTACAGAACAAACCACTGTTATACAATGACTTGCCTAATTACCCAAACTTGCCTAATTAACCTAGTTAAGCCTTTAAATGTCACTTTAAGCTGAATACTAGTATCTTGAAAAATATCTAGTAAAATATTATGTACTGTCATCATGGCAAAGATAAAAGAAATCAGTTATTAGAAATGAGTTATTAAAACTATTATGTTTAGAAATGTGTTGAAAAAATCTTCTTTCCGTTAAACAGAAATTGGGAAAAAAATATATACAGGGGCTAGTAATTCAGAAGGGCTAATAATTCTGACTTCAAATGTATATAAATCATTATAAAAGCAGTGGTGATGAGCTTTGTGCTGTAGGCATTCTCTAGTAGCTGAGAATGGGATGTGATCATCCTCAGCTACTAGTTAAAGGTTTGAGCGATTGACTCTTTCCTACTGCGCTCTCAAATGCAGTAAACTCCACTTGCAAATCATCTAGCAAGCTGTGTTTAGCCACCACAGCAAAATAAGTGGGTAAAGAAAGCGTTGCTCCCCATACACCAGGTCATTTAAGGCCAAGAAAATGCTTGAATTTGAATCGCAGCATTGGGATTTGCTTAAACAGGAGCACAAACCCTGATGCAGACTTTTATAAGGTCATCCTATTGATTGGATTGTTACAACTGTGAATACACCAGCAAATTTACTGCCAGTCAATCCATGTGAGAGGGGTATTGTGGGCCCAATTATCACAAACAAAACACCACCCTAGCACTTAGTGACAGAAAACATCCAGCAGATCCTTACAGATCCTAAAATGTGACCCTGGTCCACAAAATCTTACTGTATGTTGCACTGGTCTATTCTTGGCAATAGCCATAAATACTTTGTATGGGTAAAAAAATATAGATTTTTTTTGTTTATGCCAAGAGACATATAGTATCTTTATTCATTTAGCAGATGATTTTATCCAAAGCGACTAATGAGTGAGGATAAAAAAAAGCCTCTCAACTCTATATTGAGAGTGGCAGTATATAAATGCTAATACAAGTCTAGAGTGTCCAATTGGTTTATCAAGCCTGCTCACATATGCGGAGCACACTCAGAATTGCACAATGTTTTCAAGAACTATGTGGTACATAAAAGAAGGTGTCTGATGCATACAGTATGAGGAGGAAAAGAGTGTGTAACCTACAGGTGGTTTGTAACGCCCACTCACCTGCATGAAGCACACTCAGAATTGCAAGAAGTTTTAC
>CAIGQV010018344.1:1071155-1084489 GCA_903798115.1 Danio jaintianensis | reverse complement strand
CACGAGTCCAACACTCTAACCACCAGGCCACGACTGCCCCTCAGTGCCCCTCAGTGCCCCTATATGGAGTATAACAGCAAATTAAAGTGTGTGTATGTGTGTCTGTGAGTGTGAGAGAGTGTGAGTGATCTTTGCGCACTTACCTTGATGCATCTGAGAAAATCTAAATATGCATCTCGGCTCTCAGAACTACATGGAGTAAATAAAAACAAAGTCTGTGTATTTATGCACTGGCTGCCTTTTGATGTTGGGAAGTATGGACGGCCTCTGTGTGAAATGCTTGTGTAGTTTTGATCAGGACTGAGGTTGATTAACAGATTTATGCCAAGAAAATTGGAAAAAATATTTATCTGATGCATTTTTACAGCAGTTTTCATCCCTAACATAACAAAAGGTAATAAATTTGAACAGTGCACAAGGGTTAAGTTAGATTACATTTTATGACAGAAATGGGGTAAGCTATATAATTTTGTTTTTGCTTTGACAGAAGTTTTTTTTTACTCACCCTATTGGTAGATTATTTAGCTTGTTTTAAGGAAAAACGTTATTAATTCTGGCATATTATTTTTGAAAAATTGTCGCTTGTCTAGAAAATGCTTCTTGATTGAAGAATTTGTAGATATTTGTACTAGAAACAAGACAAAAAATCTAAGTAAGAAAATCTTTTTTTGCAGTGTTCCCACTAAAAATGTCCTAAATCCTGGATATAAAATCAGTCTAGGAATCAACCTATAGGAATTAAGGGATGTTTCAAAAAGTTTCATGTCAAGCTGATCACACATTGGCAATAAAAATGCTAGAAAAACAGAGAGAGAGAGAGAGAGAGAGAGAGAGAACAGTGCTTCTACAGGTGGTTTGTCAAAGCCTCTCACCTATGTGAAGCACACTAATAAATTCACAATGTTTTTTTAGAAATATGGAGTGATTTTAAGAAAGTGTCTGGTGCAAATGTGTAAAACCGGTGCAAGTGTCGGTTAAAGTGTCAGAGAGATGAAAGAGTGTGTTTTCTACAGGTGGTTTGTCAAGCCCACTCACCTGTGTTAGGCCCACTCAGAATTGTTTCTTTCTTTCTTTCTTTCTTTCTTTATTTATTTATTTATTTATTTATTTATTTATTTATTTATTTACTTACGCTAAATAGGTTATTTTAGGTATTTGAAACCTCCTGAAACACACTTCTGTTGCTGATGAAGCTGCAGTGATATTTAAAAGATTTAATTTATTTATTTATTTACTTGCTTGCTTACTTATTTGCTTGCTTGCTTGCTTACATTTTGGTAATTTGTTTATGTATTAAAATTATAATCACCATAGCACTTTAAACCAGTAAACCTGCCTAGTAAATATTTATGTATTAGTTTGTTTGTTTTTTTGTGTTTTGTTGTTGTTATAAATATAATTTAAAAAATAATTTACATTTCAGTCTCTTCCTCACATAAAGTTATCATATTAGGATTTTCTAGAAGTATTTTCTTTTCTTTTTGCAGATTGACAGCACATCTATACACATTTACTCTGCTTAATTTTAAGAATGTGTCTGGAGAAAATGTGCAAAACTGGTGCAAGTGTCGGTTAAAGTGTCAGAGATGAAAGAGTGTGTTTTCTATAGGTGGTTTCTATAGGCACACTCAGAATTGCATAATGTTTTGAGGTTTTTGCACGGTGTGGTGAGGCAGCCTGATCTCACAAGGAAACGTAACTATTTTATGTTTTATCAGTTTAGTGGCTAATTCGTATGAATTAGTCAGTCATACAAGAATGTACAATTTTAAAAAGGAGGCATGGCACCAAACCCTGCCCCTAAACCCAACCCTCCTTGGGTACCAAATCGTACTAAAATGTATGAATGAGATCATTTAAATTCATACGAATTAGCCACTGAATCAAAAAGTTATGAATTGCCGTGAAATAGCGTTGGGTGAGGGGGAGAGAAGAGTGGCTCGTGGTATTTTTACTTTTTACAGTTTTTTTTATTTATATTAATAAAACACACTTCTCTTGCTGATGAAGCCGCAATGACCTTTAAGCCATCAAATGCACACAAGGAGCCCTGGGAGTCTTTGGCTCCAGAGTCCTCTGTCCTAGATTAGAGGCTCGAGCGGGGAAGCTGGTCCTTTCTGAACGTTTCTATGAGGATTTATGGAGCTCAGGTCCGGAACAATTCGGTTACCGTAGAGATTCCCTGAGCTCTGTGTTGCTAAGCAGGTACGGCGGAGGAGATGAGCCTCCTGGCAGAGATTCAGACGTCTTTCTGTCCCTTCGGTCTGCCTCTTTCTTTTTGTCTGTGGCTTTATTCTCTCCATCCCCAGAGTCTTTTCGCAGTTCTTCAGCTGTCCTGTTCTCTCTTTCTCGTGCCTCTTATCTCTCTCGCTCGATTCGTCTATTAGGAGCCTTTTAAACAACCTGCCATCAGGCAGATGTTCAGAGTGTGCGTTCCCAAAAGAGACCTGTCGTGCAGATAATAACCCTAAAGGTCTCTGTATTGATGGCATACATTAAAAGGTTAGTTCTCCCCCCAAAAAAGTAAATGATATTATTAATTGCTCACCCTAATGTCATCGTGAACCCCTGAGAAATATATTCAGAAATATATTGAAATATACAGTGCGCAACATAAATGAGTACACTCCATTTTGAAAATGAATATTTTTATTTCTCAGTGAATATTTGGTTATATATAGTGGTGCATTTGAACAAAACAGGTTTATTAAACAGATATATTAATTAAAATACTATTTTAGTCACAGAACATCTTTAGAAATAGAAAAATAACATATTTAAATTCATGCGAGATATTGGGGTGGGGAATTACAAACTACAAAATTTCAACAAAATTATATACACTTTTTATTTCTCTTGAATTTTGCTCTTTTTGATTTTTTATTTAATATTTTTCCCTAAGATATAAATTTGGCTGTGCTAATTGTGAACTGTTCTCATAATTTGTTAGATTAGCTCCAGATTTGGCTTCAGTACTGGCTAATCTAATGTATATGCACAAATATTATATTGTAAAGCTTCCTGTAGAAAATATAAATTTAAATGAGAGATTTGTGAGGGGTGTACTCATATATGCTAAGCACTTTATCTTGATAATATTTTGATTGAACCACTGAAGGCGTATGGTCTGTTTTGAGGATGATTTTAATTGTAGAGCATCATGCGGATTTAAAAAGAAGCTTCCTGGCATTTTTGGATCTATTATTTTATTAGATTATTTGAATCCAATGTTGTTTGTTTGATATGTTTTTGTTTATCTTAATAAAATGTGTGATTATATATTTACATCTTACTTTTGCACAGACCTTCAGCAATCCCTTTCGGACCCTAGTTTGAAAACCCCTGCACTGATAGATATACTGTACGCTATTCCGTTTCATACATATTATTTATTCATGACCAGCTGTTAATAATCTGGCCTCACAGAAAATGAGCTCGACGATAGACAATTTTTATTTTTTTTTTATTAGAAATTGTGAAAATCATAATTAATCTCAAGTGTAAGTAGCTTTTAAAGGAACAGTTCTAACAAAAAAATACAGTTGGTTGCTAGTTTACCTGTTTCGTTTTCTTGTAAACATTTTCATTGAGATATACATCAAGGCTTTACAATCAAATGTTTTGGTATTCATAAACAATATAAATCCATCTTCAGGCTGTTGGCAATCTTTGTAAAATCCATAAATAATAGATTTGTAATGTGCTGTTTTTGGCATATTGTGTTTTTTGTATTTGTTTTATTCATAATAGTAAGCTATTTTTGTTTATTTATTTACATATTTAGTATTTATTTTCATTCATTATTTCCTAAATACGTGCTTATTTTAATGTAAGTCTTTTGACTAGAAATTGTGAAAATCATAATTAATCTGATGCTTGATCAAGTGTAAATAACTCTTAAAGGGAAATTCACCCCAAAAAAATTTGAATTGGTTGCTATAGTTTGCTCCTACATTCTTGCAAAAATGTTGAGATACATCAAGGCTTTACACTCAATTTTGATATTTATGAACAATGCAAATCCATTTTCAGTCTGTTGTCAATCCATAAATAAGAGATTTATAAAGTGTTTTTTCTTTGGTATATTAAGACTCATTAGAGTAGGGTATTTTTTTGATTATTGATTTAAATATTTACATTTTGTACACGTTATTCATTCATTCATTTTAGTCCCTTTATTAATCAGGGGTTGCCACATGAACCGCCAACTTATCCAGCATATGTTTTACGCAGCGGATGCTCTTCCAGCTGCAACCCATCACTGGGAAACCCATACACTCTCATTCACACACATACACTACGGACAATTTAGACTACCCAATTCACCTATAGCGCATATCTTTGGACTGGGGGGGAAACCGGAGCACTCGGAATTTTTTTTTTCTCAATATTAAAAATTGTTTTTATTAATATAATAATAAGATGTCTTTGTTTATTAATTTACATCTTTAAATTTAAATATTTAGTGTTCATCATAATGAACTATTTTGTAAATATGTGCTTTTTTATTTTTTTGAAATTCCCAAATATATATATATATATATATACATATATATATATATATGTTTTTAGAAATTGTGAATTACTCTGATGCTTAATCAAGTGTAAATAGTTCTTAAATAGACAGTTCACCCAAAAATTAATTGTTAGTAAATTGCCTACTCCTCCTCATCCCATCCAAAATGTAGGTGAATTTTCTTCAATAGGACATTAAAGAAGATTTGACCTTTGGTAATTCATACAATGTCAATTAGAATCTATGCCTTACACTTTAAGTAAAAAAAAAAAAAAGGATTTACAAAGTTTTTTCTACATATTAAGAGTGTTTTTGTATACTTTTACTCATATAGTAGGGTGTTTCTTTTGTTTATTAATTTACATATTAAAATTAAAATAGTTAGTATTCATAATAATTAATTATTTAGTAAATATGTGCTTATTTTAATTTTTACAAATTCCAAAGTTGAAGTTTTGTTTTACTAGAAATTGTGAATTAATCTGATGCTTAATCAAATGTAAATAGTTCTTAAAGAGACAGTTCACCCAAAATGCAAATAAAAAAACAGATTTGCAAAGTTTTTCTCTGCATATTAAGAGTGTTTTTGTATATTTGTACTTCTTATAGTAGGTTTTTGTTTTGTTTATTAATTTCCATATTAATTTAAATGTTTAGTAATCAAAATATGTAATTACTCTGTTAATATATGCTTATTTTAATTGTAAAAATTCCAAATTGTAAGTGGGGTTTTTTTGGAGATTTTGTTTGTAGAAATTTTTGAGAATACTTCTTAAAAAGACAGTTCATGTGTAATGGAGACCAGCTAGTGAAGTGCTATGCAACTGACTCCCATACAAAGAATCGCAGTTCATTTCCAGCTCAGACCGGGTTGGGTGCAGTAGGACCGGTGGGGGCTTGTCCGGGATGGGAGTGAGGTTTAGGGGGGTGAGTGTAACGGAGGCCAGCTAACAAAGTGCTATGCAGGTAAACCTCACTCCTCTGACTTCTAATGGTGCTCTAGCGACAGACGCTAGAGGCCATGGTCTTTAGCCTCCTTGTTAGAGCAACCTACTCTCATACAAAGAATCGCCGGTTGGATCCCAGCTCAGACCGGTTTGGGTGCAGTAGGACCGGTGGGTTACCCATGCAAAAAAGGTAAATTACTTGTTAGTTTACTCACCCTCATCCCATCCAAAATGTAGGTAATTTTCTTCAATAGGACATAAGAAATATTTTTATCTGAAACTGTGGCATTCTGTGATTCACAAAATGCAAACTAGCATCAGCACTTTGAGAGTCAAAAAAACAACATGTAGGCAATACAAAATTTATATCTGCGCCTCCTAATGATATGAGGTCTTAGTAGCTAAATGATCAGTATGTGCAAGAAACAGAACATTATCTAACATTAATAATCCTTTCAGACGTCCTTCTGTCTTTCAGTATATGTCTTTATTCTCTCCGTCCCTGGAGTCTTTGTGCAGTTCTTCCTCTCTCTCTATATTAGAGCTTTTAAACAACCTGCCATCAGGCAAACGTTCAGAGCTAGCGTTCCCAAAAGAGACCCGTCATGCCAAATAACAACCCTGAAAGTCTCGCTATTAATTGTAGAGCATCATGCAAAAGTATCATGGTGTTTTTAGCATTTTGTGTGCAGCTAATTAGAGTTTTATGAGGGGCTGCGATATTAGCATCGAAATAGAGAGAATGACATTAAAACGGAGCTCAGATGTTGCGTGAAGGCGGTCGAGAGCTGCATAATTGAAAACTTGCTCAGGGCTAAATGGCTCCAGAGTGTTATCTAATGTATACTTTATTATGACGCTTGTACATACACTACACGGCCATGTGTTGTTGTTTTTTCCTTCAGTGCGTTGCATTATTGAAGCATTAAAGGATTAGTCTGAGCAAATATGAAAATGCTCGTCATTTGCTCACCCTCGTGTTGTTGTATACCCAAATGAGTTTCTGTCTTCTGTTATATTTCCGAAATCCCCATGGTGATTTTTTTTCTTCTTCTTTTTTTTTTTTTTATGGGGACTGGGGTTCCAAAAATATCCCAAAAAAAGCATGATAAAAGCCTTCTGTATGACTCATGCATTGTATTCTCTTGTCGTCTGATGTGATGCAATCGCCTTGTGTGAGGAACACTCCAAAAATTGCGTATAAAGTCGTTTGTGGGAAATCTTGCCAGCGGCGACAAACTTAAAATCTTCAAACACCGTCAGCTCTAATGTGGAGTGTGTCGAACGCATTGCACCATGTTTTTATGACGGTGATGATCACAGTGTGGCAAGTTGGAATGACCAGCTTCTAAAACAACATGAATACATTTGAATAACTTAAAATGTAATAAAGAGAAATATTGATAGAGAGAGAGAGAGATAAAATAATGATAATTGTAGTATATGTTAATCTATATCAGGGATTTTCAACCGGTGGGCCGCAGCACACTAGCAGGTGGGCCGTGAGATAGCTGAAAATTAACTTCAATATTATACTATAATTGTTTGATTTCTTTATTAATATGTTGTATTAAAATGATCGAAGTGATGGACTTTCTCATGTTCTGTGATTGATTACTTCGGACTCATCACTGATAAATACAAATTTAACAGTGGCTTAAAAAAATTTATTATATTTTTATTTAATATTAATATAATTAATAATATATATTTATAATATATTAACACACACACATGCATATATATATGTATGTATGTATGAGCGTGCTTGCTTGCGTACGTGCGTGTGTATACATCTTGTGACTGAAAAATGTGCAAGTTAGTGTATACTCCATCATCACTTAGTTTGTCAGCTTTGCATTTAATTAAAGAATTAATAAACTTTAATGGCTTTGAACAATGTGTTTCATTTTTATTTTATGTAATATTTATAATATTTTAAAAGTTTATATTTATTTTATTAATTTTATTTGTTTATTTTTATTTATTTATTTTATTATTATTATTTTGTTTTATTTTATTTTATTACTTATTTATTTACTTAATAAACTATTATGCCTCAGAACAATGTTTTGTGTTTCATTTTTATTTAAAATGTAACATTTACAATATTTTAAAAGATTATATTATTTATTTACTTTATTTTATTTATATTGCTTATTTTATTCATTTATTTTTATTTATTTTTATTTATTTTATTTATTTATTTGTTATTATTTTTATTTTCATTTTTTTTTTTACTAATTTACTTAAACTATTATGGCTCAGAACAATGTTTTGTGGTTCATTTTTATTTAAAATGTAATATTTATAATATTTTAAAAGATTATATTTATTTATTTTATTTATTTGTTATTATTATTATTATTATTTTATTTTATCTTTTTACTTATTTTTTTACTTAAAATATTATGCCTCAAAACAATGTTTTGCGTTTCATTTTTATTTAAAATGTAATATTATTTTAAAAGATTATATTTATTTATTTTATTTATTTATGTTATTATTTTTTTACTTATTTACTTACTTACATTTTTAATAATCTGTTTATTTATTAACATTTAAGCACTTTAAACCAGTAAACCTGCCTAGTAAATATTTATGTATTAGTTTCATTTTTTGTTTTCAATTCAAATTTTGTTATAAATATAATTTAAGAAATAATTTAGATTTCAGTCTCTTCCTCGCACAAACTTATCATATGATTTCAGAAGGCTTTTTTTTTTTTTTTTTTTTTTTTTTGCAGATTGACAGCACATCTATACACATTTACTCTGCTGAATGGCAGTAAGCAGCCATTCTACAGTATCAAACATCTCCTTTTGTGTTTCACGAAAGAAAGAAACTCATACGGGATGGCATATGACTGAGTAAATGATGGCAGATGTTAATTTTCCCACTAAAAATCCAGCTAAATAAGAAACCCATTCCTTTAAATGAGAAAATGAAAGCCTCTTAAAGTGACAGCAGAGAGAAAAGCAGCATGCATGATGTCTTCGTTTAACTGGGTTTATCTGCAGCTTTCCATAATGATACTTGATGGAAAGTGAAAAAAAAAATAATTACACTGATTTGAGCCGTTCTGCTGGCCGTCGTGCCGTTTTGTAAGCTAAATTTGGACTGCTGGGTTCTTCTTCAGATGGTGTTTTTGCATTTGAAGGCAGTTTGGAGGCCGTTTCTTTAATCTCCCTGAAGTGCTTGAGCGTGTTCGATTACGTTTCTCTCCATGCCAAAACTGATAGCTATCCATCCTGACATCCAGCGTCTGCACCAGTGACAAGATTAAACATTTGAACACTTCAGCAAAGCAAATCACCTGCTGCTCAGCCAATCAGAGTCTTAGCACCATCCTCACTGAACACCTGTAGGATAGACGCACTATCAATTGAATTTCCATCTTCCATTCCTCCATATATAGATATACTATACAAATACCTCCATACAGTTTATCAGTCCTCCTGTGAAATTGTAATTATTTTTCAAATATATCCCAAGCGATGTTTAACAGAACAAGGACATTTTCACAGTATTTCTTATTAAAAAATAATATATATACACTACCTGACAAAAGTTTTGTCGCCTATCCAATTTTTAGGAACAACAAATAATAACTTGACTTCAATAACTTGACCTCTTCCTTCATCTTACCCCAGATATGCTCAATAATGTTCATGTCTGGTGACTGGGCTGGCCAATCCTGGAGCATCTTGACCTTCTTTGCTTTCAGGTACTTTGACGTGGAGGCTGAAGTATGAGAAGGAGCGCTATCCTGCTGATGAATTTGTCCTCTCCTGTGGTTTGTAATGTAACGGGCAGCACAAATGTCTTGATACCTCAGGCTGTTGATGTTGCCATCCACTCTGCAGATCTTGGGTCCATGCAGGTTCCAATAGGTCTTCTGCAGTATTTGTGATGATTGGGATGCAGTTCAACAGATGATTCATCATTTTTCCAAATGATCAACTAGAAGTCAAGTTATTATTTGTTTCTCTAACAAAAGGGATCAACGACAAGACTTTTGTCAGGTAGTGTAGTTAATTGGTACTTGCTAATTAACAGTTTTCCCTTCATTTGCCCTTTTGAATTGCATTATGGGATGCTAATATATACTTCGACAACTTTTTAAGGGACGCGTATTTACATTTGTAGTATTTAGAAATAAAATACTGGATTGGTTGTGGTACACAGTGGGTTTTTTTTCTGTTCTTTTATTAATTTATTTGTATGTATATATACAGTTGAAGGCCAAATTATTAACCCTCCTGTGACATTTGAAATATTTCTCAAGTGATGTTTTACAACGCATTTCTATTTATTTCATATAATATATTTTTTTATTATATGGAGAAAGAAAATATGTCTAATTTCTGTTAGTTTGGCTGGATTAAAAGCTGTTTTTAATTTTAGCATCATTATTAGCACCCTTGGGATATTTTTATTTCTTTCGATTGGCTACAGAACAAACCACTGTCATCCAATAACTAGCCTAATAATCCAAAATAACAGAATACTAGTATCTTGTAAAACAACTAGTAAAATATTATGTACAGTCGTGGCCAAAGGTTTTGAGAATGACACAAATATTAGTTTTCACAAAGTTTGCTGCTAAACTGCTTTTAGATCTTTGTTTCAGTTGTTTCTGTGATGTACTGAAATATAATTACAAGCACTTCATATGTTTCAAAGGCTTTTATCGACAATTACATGACATTTATGCAAAGAGTCAGTATTTGCAGTGTTGGTCCTTCTTTTTCAGGACCTCTGCAATTCGACTGGGCATGCTCTCAATCAACTTCTGGGCCAAATCCTGACTGATAGCAACCCATTCTTTTTTATAATCACTTCTTGGAGTTTGTCAGAATTAGTGGGTTTATGTTTGTCTACCCGCCTCTTGAGGATTGACCACAAGTTCTCAATGGGATTAAGATCTGGGGAGTTTCCAGGCCATGGACCCAAAATTTCAATGTTTTGGTCCCCGAGCCACTTAGATATCACTTTTGCCTTATGGCACGGTGCTCCATCGTGCTGGAAAATGCATTGTTCTTCACCAAACTGTTGTTGGATTGTTGGAAGAAGTTGCTGTTGGAGGGTGTTTTGGTACCATTCTTTATTCATGGCTGTGTTTTTGGCCAAAATTGTGAGTGAACCCACTCCCTTGGATGAGAAGCAACCCCACACATGAATGGTCTCAGGATGCTTTACTGTTGGCATGACACAGGACTGATGGTAGCACTCACCTTATCTTCTCCGGACAAACCTTTTTCCAGATGCCCCAAACAATCAGAAAGGGGCTTCATCAGAGAATATGACTTTGCCCCAGTCCTCAGCAGTCCATTCACCATACTTTTTGCAGAAGATCAATCTGTCCCTGATGTTTTTTTTGGAGAGAAGTGGCTTTTTTGCTGCCCTTCTTGACACCAGGCCATCTTCCAAAAGTCTTCGCCTCACTGTGCGTCCAGATGTGCTCACACCTGCCTGCTGCCATTCCTGAGCAAGCTCTGCACTGGTGGCACTCCGATCCCGCAGCTGAATCCTCTTTAGGAGATGATCCTGGCGCTTGCTGGACTTTCTTGGACGCCCTGAAGCCTTCTTAACAAGAATTGAACCTCTTTCCTTGAAGTTCTTGATGATCCTATAAATTGTTGATTTAGGTACAATCTTAGTAGCCACAATATCCTTGCCTGTGAAGCCATTTTTATGCAAAATTATGCAATGATGGCTGCATGCGTTTCTTTGCAGGTCACCATGGTTGACAACGGAAGAACAATGATTTCAAGCATCACCCTCCTTTTAACATGTCAAGTCTGCCATTCTAACCCAATCAGTCTGACATAATGATCTCCAGCCTTGTGCTCGTCAACATTCTCACCTGAGTTAACAAGACGATTACTGAAATGATCTCAGCAGGTCCTTTAATGACAGCAATGAAATGCAGTGGAACGTTTTTTTCAGGATTAAGTTAATTTTCATGGTGAAGAAGGACTATGCAATTCATCTGATCACTCTTCATAACATTCTGGAGTATATGCAAATTGCTATTATAAAAACTTAAGCAGCAACTTTTCCAATTTCCAATATTTATGTAATTCTCAAAACTTTTGGCCACGACTGTACTGTCTTCATGGCAAAGACGAAAGAAATTAGTTATTAGAAATTAGTTATTAAAACTATTATGTTTAAAATATATTCTACAGCATTTTAGAAATATTTGAATTAAATTACCATTATAAATACTACTAAAAATGACTATAAAAGTGTACATTTTCTTCCTGTGAGGACTGATATCCTGTCCTACATCCACTGTTAGACATTTTATTGTATTTTTGTGGTATTTTACTGGCAGCACTGTTGCCAGAAAGTTACTGCAACTGCCCCTTTACAGTAACTTACCTGTAAATGTGTTTTACGCTAGCAGTACAAAACCTTCACTTTAGTATTGACTACCAAATTTTATAAATGCCAAACAAGTGACTAATTATTTCATCAACCATCTTCATTTTTGTCTTCAACTACAGTAGCAGTACTTGATTACTTTGATTACAGTAGAATACCGCAAATTCCTAACATGCAGTAAATTACTGTAATAGTTTTAAAATGATCCACAATGCAGTGCATATTACAGTAGTAAACTGTAAAGAATGTATGTGGTATATTACTGGACATTTTTGCAGTAAATAACTGTAAAATTGCAGTAAAGTCTAACAGTGTTCAGACTGAACAAATATGCTCCTTTACAGTAACTTACCTGTAAATGTGTTTTACAGTAGCAGGGCCCTACGGCAATTTCATTTTTTTACAGTAAAATGCCCTTACCGCAACTTCTTTTTATTCTAAAATGCTCTTTAACACATTTAAATTTTACAGTATCACAATTTTTACACTAGTTTTACCATAATTTAGTTACATTTCACACTAGCAGTACAAAACCTTTATTTTTAGTATTTACTATTTAATTGAATAAATTCCAAACAAGTGACTATTTTTTCATCAACTGTCTTTAACTACAGTAGCAGTACTTGATTACTTTGATTACTGTAGAATACCGCAAATTCCTAACATGCAGTAAATTACTGTAAAAGTTTTTAAATGACCCACAATGCAGTGCATATTACAGTAGTGAACTGTAAAGAATGCATGTGGTATATTACTGGGTGTTTTTGCAGTAAATAACTGTAAAACTGCAGAAAAGTCTACATGTCAATATGCTTTGTATGGTATTCGCCATTCGTTTTCATCATCTTTATAGCTTACGACTGACTATTGTTCAGTCTTGGTGACTGGACGGATTGTCAAACTTGCTGCTGCTGTCAGGGCTCGTCCGACCTGGGATTGAACAGTGAAGAGTTTGACGGCGATGGAAATTAATTGGAGACATTTGTTTATGTGTATGGCCATGATGGGAGTCCCCAGGCTCTCCGTCTGTCATCCTGGACGAGGCAGGAGTCAGTGTCTATAGCTGGGTTTCCATCACGCTGTTTTAATGCGCTTTATTGCATCAGAAACAAGGGATATAGTGGCCAAGAGGATTATATTGAAAGACTTGAATATATACTGTTTGCCCAAGTTTCCAGAGATAGCTAAATGAGATGGCCTCTGTATTACATTTAGAGAAGATACGATTTATTGAAACAAAGTGTCTTAAAAAGTTGTCTGAAGTCTGGGGTCCCTTCCTCCATCAGTATTTACATAACAGCGGTATCTAAAGAATATTGGTATATTTGTGATTTACACAATTATTGTTTATTATTGTTTTGTTTTTGTGTTTTGTTTAGTTATGTTTTGTTTTTGTGTTTTGTTTTGTATTTGTTTTGTGTTTTGTTTTGTTTTTTGTGTTTTGTTTAGTTATGTTTTGTTTTTGTGTTTTGTTTTGT